>JAVCKZ010047762.1:0-34547 GCA_034780755.1 Lepetodrilus elevatus
AGACGTAATTAGTCTCAGATCGAAATTCGTTTGTCCGATTATACATGTTTATCAACTGTGATATTATGCCTTTAAATGAATACTAAATCATGTAGATTGTCCTATTTTCCTCAAAGACACATTATTAAGATGGGTATAGTGCCAAGATGCGAGTTTGAGGTACCTTTCATGACCGACGAGCAGACAACGAGCCAATCATATATTCCTTGAACGGCTTTGCACGCTTATGGATTCACAATAATCGTGACTGGAACTTACATTTATATAGCACAGTCTCTTTAAACTGAAATATTGACCCATAAATACAGAAACCTGAGAAAAATACTACTGTCTAGATCATACCATAACCATGAACGATCACTAGGACTTAATTTGACGTTATTTTCGTTCTTTTATATTCTTCAATAGGCTGCAAGAATGGCAGATTAGAATACGAGTACCTTCAGATGTGACATAGTGCATTTCCTCACACACAATAACTTCCACGATGCAGCTCATCACTGCCTGTCTCTGATTGGTCGAAAGGTTTCATAAACATACACACGCACAAAACATAAATGTTGAATATCTGAGTTAGTGAATAACAGGGTTAGAACTTAACTTTAAAACATACTTGTCCGAATAATGATATAAATAACAAAACATGAAACATGAAATTTTTACTAGGATACCTTAAACATTAGGAGAAATGGATCGGGCTGCTGAGCGAGTGGGAACTTCTATCCCTGTGAATATTTGCTTAACAATTTTTCACCAATTTGCAACCAGGCCAGCATTTCATGAAAGAGTTGTACCTGAAGAGCAGGTGTAAATTGAAGTTTACGTCACTTCCTGTTATAGTAAAAACATGGCCTATGGACTAACTTAGGCCTAGACTACAGTACGACCAGTTCATGAAATGCAGGCCATATACCTAATAAATATTGAGGAGATGACAAATGGTCATCAACTGAAAATAAACCATAGGAACGAATATATTGCAAAACATTTTTCTCTCAATGTTTTCCAAATATATATGTACCACAATCCATAATCATTGTAACCTAGAACCTAGAGAGGTTTAACTGTGAGTGAGTAATTGTAACCTAGAATCTATAGCGGTTTAACTGTGAGTGAGTGAGTTATTGGTTTACGTCACCGCAGGAATCTTTCACCCATACATGCCGATGAGGTTCAACTACTGGGACAGAAACATGTAGTACCCAGGGTACAGAACTCGACTAGTTCACCTGATGAGCTTAACGGTTCCTCCAGACTCTACTAAGATTTACTGTAGACAGAAACGGGTCATCTCTAGAGATTACTTTAGTGGTCTGCACCACCCTAGAAGACGTGTGATTTATCTCCCATTTCAACATCAATGCCGATTTTTAGTGGTTCTGATAAAAACATACACAATCTTGGAAATTCTGAGTCCAGTGTTGGAATGCATATTTTTTTTCTTCTAGAAAAATAGGATTAAACAGCTGAGATTAAACGCAGGATTGATTGATTTATAGTTAATATGATAAGAGGGATATTGTGAAGACTTGTCTAAACCAGCTGTGTCTGTTTTCACCATTAACCTGGAAGTCAAACAACACATGCTGCATTACATCCCCTTTCTTGTTACGCCTTCGCTTTCTGAAGTATCTTACCTCGAAATACACAGAAATAAAACTAAAACATATTTCTTTTCAAATGTGTACAAAAATATTTTTAAATTAGAATTATAAATCTGTGAAACCACAGCTGGTACTGAAATAAAAGACGTAATTTGTCAGTTTTTGAAAAAGTACATTTTTTGGCATAGGATTTCCTACTTCTTTCCTTAACCCTCTCCCTGCTGGATGAGGCACAGACAAAGCTCTTTAGGGCATCTCCAGTTGCCTACAGCATGGAGAGGGTTAACTGGATATTTCCTTTCCATGTAATGCAATAGAATGTCTACAAGCTCTATGGGCCCATAAAGACCCACGTCTGCTTCATTCAGCGAGCAAACTGATCAGATACCAGTAATCGCATCTTTGTCTTGTACGTAGACAATACTGAAGAAACTGTTTTGAAAACATAGAGATGGAAGATAAAAATTCAAACGCATAGTATTGAATTTCTTTCTCTTCATTTATCATCTTCACGAGCGAGTTAGTGAATATGGAGTTTAATGTTGCGGTGGGATCTTTCACCCATTTGTGACGAATCATGTTCATGTTAGAAAATACAAGAGATTAGAAGAAGAATAGAATGCAATGAAGATGGTTGGTCCTGTATATGTTTGAGATTGATGGTCCAATATGTGAGTGGTTATGGAGTTTAATGTGGCTGTGGGAATCTTTCATCCCATTTGATCCAATATGTTTGATGTGACAATGTGTTGTGAGGCTGTGGTAATGTTGAAAATCCATGTTGGTATTACACCATCAGATCTAAAGTACATCTCACATTATATCTCACATGGACATGTAATAACAGATGTGTTCTATCAAATGTCTGAGTATCAACACCCACATTCAGACAAAATACATATATTCACATTTCAGGACAGAATTATTCACATCCCATGACATCATGTGTCAATATTGCTACTAATTACCTAAGAACATGAAGGTAAAAAATTCACAAAAGAGAATCCAGCACCATTGGCCCTCATTGCAACCATTGGCCCTCATTGCAACCATTGGCCCTCAGTGGAATAATTGGCCCTCAATGGAATAATTGGCCTCCAGACTGTAGCAAATGATCTCCTGTCCAAGGGGGGCTCAGCGTTGTGTCCAGTTCTACAAAGCGAGACGTTGCACTTTGACCGTGTTTTGTCTTCATGCTAATCTCCAAGGCTATCACTGTGTGCATGTTGACATGCATAATGCATGGTTCATGACGACTGGAAATGTCATCTGTTTGGAACATGGATCTGGTATTACTGGAACTGGACATATCGAGAAACTAGGATATATTCTGACAGTTGGGAATTTGAGGAGCATGGGACAGAGGATGTGGTCTATATGCAATGGGTGATCAATATACCAGCTGTACACCTCTGAACTGGAATGGATCTCGGGGGCTGTACACTTCAGGGGCTGTACACTTCAGGGGCTGTACACTTCAGGGGCTGTAGATGACTGTACATCTGAATGGGGACTAGTGGTGGCTGAAGACTTTCAGTGGTTGTATGCTTTACAGAACGGTATGTCTGTGCTGGTGTACACTGTCTCATGTTGGCTGTATAGTACTGTACAACCCCATTGATAAGTCTTTGGTGGTCATACACACTATAGTCTTTAGTGGCTCATAACTGATGGCCTTTTGACTATCAATGGTCGTCTTTATGCACTCAACCTACTGCAATTGAATTGCAATAAAACATTCTACATTGTTCATCTTCGTAATTAGCTTACGTTTCATCATTACCATTGTTATACCATCATAAAACTAAACATAGACCAAAATTACCATAAGAAAATAAAATAAATGATTACTCCCACCAAATGCGATTCTTCTATGAATACAACACAACTATTTCAATACTTTGGGGACTCTCAGTAACATTGTTAACACTTTCTATGCTGGATTAACCACAATCCTTGTTCTATATGGAACAACAATTTGCCTACAGCAGCCAAAAGGTTAACCTGTATCGAGGAATCTCACCTTCTCCCCACCAAGGGGAATACCTCAAAGCTTAATAATTAGTTATCTCCCCTGGCAAATATTTATTTCGAACCTGAAACAAAGGTAATTGTCTCGGTGGTACCCCACAGCAACCTGTTTGCCAAACCCAGGTATCGGACAGATAGTGATGGGGGAGTGGGGTTGGGGGGGAGCACACAAACTACCCGAAGATTATCTCAAACAACTTTCCCTCTTATCTGTACCACAACAGTTAAATGAGAAAGGATAAATAGAACGGAGTCTCCAGTATTCAAGTCATGGTGTTTGAAATGGCCGTAGGAAAACACAGTTAAGGGATTAATTGGCGTAATTGAGTGAATAGGACTTGGCGAGAGATTGATAGATAGGAGGCAGGAAATGAAGATTGAGCGAGTTTCACGAGGGTCTTCCACTAGTTGAGGAGGATTCTGTCTGATCCAGGCAAAGGAGATTGCAATAAATTTGAAGTTTAAAAAAAGTTTGGTCATAAGAATGAACCAAAGAGCAACATACGATTTGTTTTCCTTGGGCCATAAAACCACACATTTTAAAACCAGCTGCATGGAGTCGAAACCAACCGATACAAGCTTCATCATGGCCACGATGATGATAGAAACATTCACACTCTACTACACATCGAAACATATTATTCTAAAAGTTTTATATTTGAGAAAAACCGTGACGTCAAAGAAAGCTAACCCGATGAAGGTGTTCCTACAGAAAGATGGGCCAATAAATAGGCCAATAAAGAAGAGAAAGAGCGGCTTTCTGCCAAGAATTCCGCCAGTATCTCGATGTTTCATTGATCAGACGAGTCCATCCATCACGCAGATAAAGGAGACTATTTTAAGTGGAAAACAATATCTAGCCTCACTGATATGCACCTTCACGGATGATTTTTACCCGACGGAAAGAAACCCATTGGTGGTCTTCCTGATGTAGAGGTAAAGAAGCGGTTGTGGAATGGTTGTGGGATGGTTGTGGAATTGAGAGAAGGTAAATAAATACAGAATGTGGGAAGACCTTGAAGATTTGATAGTGTCTGTACTCATTTAGTGCTGATGGTACAAAGAATGCTTAGATTTTAGAAATAAACCAGGATACCTCTTCTTCTACTTAAAGCTATCATGTACTCAGAGTCTATAGAGCTCGCGTAGTGATCAGAGATATAGATACGAGAATGCCATGATCTCTTAGTGGTTACGAGAGCTTCATGAAACGATACCATGAACCAGAAGTATAGAAAACAACAGGGGCGTATTCTTAAAACTTTCTTGCAAACTTCTTAACCTAAGAACAGTTTGTAGCCATACTATAAGAATCGTTAACCTTCTCCCTGCTGAATAAAATCAAAGAATTCTATTTCTGCATGTGATCGGGCAAGTTAACTTGCCTTCAGCAGCGAGAGGGTTAAGAACTGTTCTTAGGCTAAGAAATTTGCAAAATCGTTTCGATAATAGGCCCCCAACACTATATATGCAGACTAAGACCGTAAGGTATTTTTCTCACAAGCATAATACAAGATCGTCACATATAATATGTAAACAAAATAATGAAATTAGTCATACTAGGTAATTTTTCTTTCTTTTGCAGCTTAAACTGAAATATGACAGATTTGCTACTAAAAGTCTTGGGATTTTTTTTAAAAGCATACAATTCGAGGCCCACACATACACTACATATCTGATGATTATCGTGTCTCCAAAAACAGATGATTTACACAATGTCAATGCTCCGTGGAACATAAACTATGAAAACAAGATGGCTGTGGCATTTATGGCAAGATTTCGACATTTTCCAGTGCTGACACAAAGGGAAATATTTTAAACGTCCAAGAAAATAAATATCGAGTGTAATAATAAGATCAACATTCGGTGATGTGTATATCCATTATGTTATTCCTTGTTCCTTGTGGGCCAGATGCCAGAGAATAGTTTGTCATCTGCCCGCATATATAGGATTTCGTCTTGGTGTGCATTTCTTGAAGATCTTGTGAGAACATGTGTACATTTGATTTAGAGCATATGCACAATTTCAAGTAAAGAAATTAAGAAAAATATTATCAAATGTTTAATTTGACACTAGTTGTTATTGCAAAATATAATAGAATATATATTACAAATATTTTTTAAGGTAAGTGTACATTTTTTTTTTAAATCTCAATTCTTGTCAATACTATTTAAATGAATATATTTTAACCCTCTCCCTGCTGAAGGCGACTTAAGTTGCCCGCTCACATGCAGAAATAGAACACTGATTTTATTCAGCAGGGAGAAGGTTAAATGAATGTATGAATTAGTGCCTTAAATCGCAACGTGAATATCTCACCCATACGTAATGATTAATATATTTTAAAGAAATATTAGTATTAATATAAGTACCATAAACAGAATGGTCTTGGGGGAATGTTCATGAAGCTATCGTATATGTAACGACATCATTAAGCCTTCATGAAGGAAAATTTGATGATCACGAGGAATCAAATTTTTCTCCACAAAGTCATTACGTTACGTATACAATAACTTCGGGAACATGGCCCCTGGTAAGATTGTAATGATTTTGTAATGAAATATGTCTGACTTCACTTGTAATATTAAATGTTATGACATGAATCAGTGTACAGATTCAATGCTTCAGAGAGTACAGGGTATACTTACAGCCCACAAACATGACTAGGGTGGTCGAAATAACAGAAATCTGTCATGCCCAGTTTAGTACCCTCTGATGCTAAGATGACAATCAGTACAAACTGCAGGTATAAAACAGCTGACATAGGCCACACCCTCTACAAAGCCGTACTTATCAAACACACCGAAACACAACTCTCGACAAAGAAGAGTTCTTAAGTAGGCTTTTGAGTACATTATATCAGATGTCAACACATTTCCCTCCACGATCAGATACAAGTAAGAAGCTATTTAGAAAGCATTAAATCTGGAAGTGTTTTTTTTCTCTAAAACTTTGAAAGTATGACAAATGAGTTTACCTTGATATCTTAAAGGAAAGCAAAGATCTCAAATATAGTTTAGATATCACTATAAGTGGAGAGTTTCCTGAATAAAAGCGTAGGCAATGTTGCTGGATTCATTGCATTCCTTATTTATTCTACTGCTATGAAGTTTTACTGGAAAAACGTATTTGAAAATTTTAGTAAAATTTATCCATTTTCTAAATAATTTCAGAAATTGGTGTCAAATGTTGAAATCTCCGCATACCAAAGGTAATAGTGCCCACCTTTACAAAAACCATTGTCTGGCTAATGAATTGGTTTTTTTGGTAGATGAACTAGATTCAGATTATTTTGTCGACTTCTCGCTGATCAAGATTGGGGTTTTATGAGATTACCAGATTTTAAATCCCTGACATTTCCATGGAAACAGAATATAAAAGGGACTATTTAAAGAATATATCTATGTACATCTATCAGATAATAAACACTCTTTGAGGTAACTATAGCAACCAGATTATTCCTCCCCTAATGGCGGCCATTTTTACAATAAAATTCAAACACACTGACATTTGGATTATTATTTCCCTTTAATCAAAGACTGCAAACCGTATACACGTACATGCTAAAGTACCAAACTATCTTTAGACAGAAATTGATGCCGTCACACATATAAGCAACTTTCTATATTTACGGTTCACAGACTAAACCAAGAAGCAACAAATTTGATAAACGTGATACCCTGAGCAGCGGTGGAGCTGATAAAAAAGCAAAGCATTTGAACGAAATTATGAGATATTTTGATAAAACATGGAAAATACACCTGTCGTGACTCGCTCACCTATAAACACAAACACAACCAAGCAAATCCATTTATGAGGTTCCAGTTCCCCAATTCTCGCTGCAATGGTGGAACAGCTGTTGGCAGAACCGTAAGAAATAATATGCAATCCATTTCTTGACAGAAAACATAATTTGCTTGAGTCATATGTGCAGAATTCGTCCAGATAACAGTGTTTTCGTATGCGCATTGCTCAATGTTGTTTGAAGAAATAAAGCCAACACGTCAATCTACCTGCATAGAATTATCACAAAAACATGTTCTAGTCTTTCTCACGTTAGATATCTATATAATTTCGTACGTCTACATTTAGCCATCCATTTTCAACATTTTAATTTGATATCCACATACATGTTGTTTTTAAAAGTATGGCCTGTGTGCTAAAATATTACAATAATTTTATGGTTTAATTTTATAGTTTAATTTTATCATTATTATTATTATTATTATTATTTCTTAACTGATCAATCATTACACATCTTCTAAGTTCATTGAGGAAGTTATCTGCATCCCTTGGACAGATTTCAAGCTTACAACCAATGCACTTGTTACAATCCTTCCTCTAACACTTTAAGTATTCAAAAATAAGCTGGAATATCAGTACAGATACTGTACGAATTTAATTTCAGCTTATTATAGCATGTCATGTCATACATTATTCAAAGAATATAAAACAGCACATAAATTCCTATACACAACAAAAAAATAAATGGAATATTTGGTAAACATTAATTCCAATACAGCGATGTTCGTATTTTTAATGACTGCGTCAAACAGGAAGTGCCTGTATCTCCTTCCCGAGCTGTTTACGTGAACTTTCCAGGTGTCATGTGGCACATATGATGCACTCGACTAGAATTATCTCCCCCTGAGTCAAAGACAGCCAATCAGGATGCTGGAATGCCCGGCGGAGGGCGGTTCTGAAAATGTGTTAGATAACACACATATGACACACTTCCGTTTATATGCCAAGAAATTGATAATAAACAGACATACTCGAAGAAAACATGCATTTTCTCATCTTTCACTCATTATTTTTTCTTAGTTATTCAGATATGCAGCCATGGGACAGACAAACGGTTATCTTCCGTATCCATAACAAACTCCATATTCTTTGAACTGTATGTACTCTGTAAGGTATAACTATGCAGAAAAATAACTAGATAGCATGTCTTGGGATTCCAAACAATTATTGCTATGTTATCAGTTCCGCACAATAGATATGGCAGTTACAGTTATTTACACTACAGGAAGTTGCTGGATTTAATCTCGCAGCTAATCACCACGGTGATGACTGCAGGTGAACCTATCAACAGATACATCAAAACATGCCATAAAATGTGCTAAATCAGGAATTATATTACCGGTCCAAACGATATCGGCATGGAGTTGAGGTTTCATGTCAAAAACAGAAATCATCCTGAAATATTAATAACTTTTTTTCCAGAGATTCCCCGGTTCCGAGATAGACGGTTATCTGTTTGTCGATGGCCTGGAGGGTCATCTGATAGAACCATCTCGATGAAATATGGAAAAGCTCAGAAATATTGCTTAACCCCTTAACTTATGTACATTTCATCCTCGTAAATATCACAACTGACATGTTTATTTTCGAACAAACTTTCATTTTTTCTTGAAATTGTCATCTTTGAAAAACATCCCAAACCAATGTAACCATTATATGACAACAGAAGCATTTCCAAAATTATATATCAATGTTAAAAATCAAGATGTTATGGGTTAACTGATGTTTGGAGGAAGAAGAGGAAGAAGAAGAGGAAGAAGACAGGAGAAGAGCAAGCCTGTATTGCCAGAATTGAAGATTATTCCGGTACTGGTACTTGTACTTTTAATATACTTCCAATACTGTCCCTGAGGGTTATGCACAAAAATAGTAATATCTTTCAAACCTGTCATTAAAATGGACAGAAACGAATGGTAGAAAATTCCAGATCATGTATTTTTGGTAGGCATCCTGACAAATAAAACAATCCTGTCCCCTAAGGATACAAAAAAAAATAGTCATATCCTTCAAACCTGCCATTAAAAAGGTAAAATAAAAACACTCCTAAAAAACATTTACACTTTGTACGACTATACAGTACCTACAACGTCAGCGAGATGTTCATACAGTTTAGAAACGACAGACTGGATAACCATTCAGGATTGTGTACAGAACTTGACGAGATTTCGGTTGGCAAAACAGGTATTTGTTTTGGTACATTGCGACCTGTCAATCACTTCAACGTACCCCTGTACACGTTCCTTCCTTCGGGTCTGAAATTTAGATCACCATAAACGAGACACGAGCAAAGATCTGTGGGTTCCTATTCAGCAGAAGCAGACCATGTCTTTAAAAAAGAGTTGGACCTCTGGGGCGAGAGTTGATTCCTTGAAGACAATAATGGCTTTTCCTAGCAGGACGTTGTCATAATAACTTTGAAAAAACTTAAATGAAGAAATCAAAAGCAGCATGAAGGTAATTGCAATGAAATGAATCCAGTTTTTTTCGAGAAATGTTACAACTTATTTCGTCTTTGTTTACATGCAAAAACATCTTGTTACAATCAAATACAAGAAAATATATATATTTCGAGTCTTTGCTGTCATGTCCATTAAGTGTCAAACAGTTTAGATATTTGAACTATTGCCTTTGTATTAAATCTTAGTTTTGTAATGTATATAAGTGGTGTAAATGTCATTAATGTGTGATCTTGGCTAATTCTTACTTTCTAACAATTTTAATTAACAAACATGTAATTTTAAAAAAAATTTTTTTTGCCGGGTGAAATATTCCCGCTGCGAAGAAAAACACAAATTCAATCAATTATTTTTCTTTTACACAACATTAATTTTGAAAAGCATGAAAACTCACAAATGAAATGTCACCAATAGGTCAAAATTCATGATAAAAATACACACACCCTTTACATCGCAAACTATTAGGAACATGCACTTCTGGTTAAATATCACGCTCTTTCAGATATCGTATATCCCTTACAGAGCCCCCCTACTGTTAACTGTCCTTAAAGATATTCCCCTATCCACACACTATACTACTTGTCCTATGGAGCCCACTCGGATCAGCTGACTGCGTCAAAAGTTTATTTACATCTTCAAGCTGTTTTCTCTCAACATATTCATAGCCTGGTTAAGGAATCATGCCTCTGCAATTAGGCGACAGTTTGGACAATTAGGCGACAGTTTGGACAGTTAAGGGTCTCATGCTGGGATGTTATTGTTTATAATGAAAATCTGACCTGCCTAAATAAAGGCTTAATTGGCCTGTAAAGAGAGACTCCGTGAATAGAGGGGAATTAGTGTACGAGTTCCTTCATGCTGGCGAATGGATATTACTCGAGGACTTGATGAACCATCTTATGTCTTAAGAGTTCCAAGGAATCGTAATCTAAATGCCTGAACATTATCTGGAAATGAGGCATGGAAACAAACTAGGAAATCTCTGGCCCCTAACCTTCCAATGGTACATGGACATTTTACAATCGGGCTGGATCACAAGTTGTCTACATATGAAACCTCTGCCACAGACAATGTTGGTATTGCAGAATGGTAGCCACAGAATTGTCTTGTACAGATGTATTTGAGTCTACAATAAAGGCTTCCAATGGTACATGAACATTTTACAATCGGGCTAGATCACAAGTTGTCTACATATGAAGGCCTGTCAAGAATGGTAATTCTATAAGGGATTGTCTATGATGGCATTACAAGGGCCTATGTTAGACTAGCTCTATCTATGATCTGGCCTGCCTGTCTATGATGCCTTTAAAAGGACCTATGATGACATTACAAAAGCCTATGTAGGCCTATGTCTATCAATAATGGCCTGTCCCCTATGATGGCACTAACAGGACCTGTCTATGTGGGCCTGGCTTCCAATGATGGCATTAAAAGGGCCAATGTGGGACTAGGCCAATTTACAATGGCCTGTCTATGTGGGCCTGGCTGCCTATGGTGGCATTAAAAGGGCCAATGTGGGACTAGGCCAATTTACAATGGCCTGTCTATGTGGGCCTGGCTGCCAATGATGGCATTAAAAGGGCCAATGTGGGCCTAGGCCAATGTACAATGGCCTGTCTAAGAGTACAAGACACATATCTTCCACTGTAACATTTATCTCCACGTCTGCTGCTCATTTGTCAGGTGATAGAACGTCAACGAGGACCAACTAGCCGAAGGATCACATCCATGTCTCACCACAAAACCTCAAACCTCTTTAATCTTAATTATTTCCCCAAAAAGGTTTCCTGCATGTAGTGAAAAGCTCTTAATAGCTGCCCCAGCAAAAGGTTGCTGGCCATAGTATTAATATGTTTTCTTAGCCAAATTGGACATATGTTGTACTAAGGGAAAGAACACAAATACTATTTTCCTAACAGACACTCGTAATTAATCTTCTTTACTGAGGGAAGCCCTGGCAAGTGTGGAAGTCGAGATTGATCACCCACGAGGAGGCAATAAAATCGCTCGTATGTTGCAATGGCAATATTCGCTTACAGAATATCCTCATCGGTTGGGTAGGTTTGAACCAAGTAAACTCGCGTTAGATATATGTTTTATATATATAGGAGACAGGTGCAAAGAAATATACTTCTCTACATGTCAGTACAGCTAACATAGCAGTTACTTGTACACTGCATGTAATAATATGTCTACTTCAATTTTAAAAAGATATGTTTTATTGCAGATAGACAGGTGCAATGAAATATATTTCTATATGTGCATCACTGAACAGCATATGTTGGAAAATATTATTATTATTATTATTACTGTTATTACCACATTATTTCTATTATTATTATTATCATTATTATCATTTATATTATTATTATTATTGTTATTAATTTTATTATTATTATTATTATTATTATTAATTTTATTATTATTATTATTATGTCAATACACCTAACATAGCATATTATGCTTATAGTATTACCGTATTCATATATCATTTACTAGTACATAGTATATAGATACTGTAGATAATAGCATAAAAAATTGACGACAACTAAATCAACTCTAAAAGACTACTACATCTTTCTCTTGCCATGAATTTTGGCACGTTCTCTTACTGGTACTTTCATTTACTGCTGAAAATGAAATGAAATAAAAAATATTGAGTTGCTTACAGCTTGTGAAATAAAATGTTCTCTGGAACGGAGAATAACATGTTACTTGCCTTTTTATCGTAGTACGGAATATTGTTACGCATGTACCACTCATTGGCTCGCAGTTGATACATAGACCACCGTTCCATTTCTCTTGTTGTTATGGTAACTCTGTCTCACAAAAACGACGAAAACTTGAAAATCCAAATATTCACTGGAAGATTCCTTGCAAGGCACATTACAGAACTCTCGCGAAGATTTCTGACTTCTGGTCGGAGCTCGGTGGAAGATGTTTCACAGTTCGTTATCAAGTCTGGATGTGCTCCTAAAAGCTGAGGAATACATCTAGCAACCCTATAGCTCTCCAAAACTCGCCACCAAATCTCCGATGATAAGCTATCGGGGCTAATAGATATAGGTAGAACCACAGTCGGGAATGCGAAATTGCAACCCCAAAAAATCCAGCCACGGAAACAAACACAGAAATCCTGGTGGCCCGAGTATAGATGCGGCAAGTTGGTTAGTGAAAGAAATTATTCATTTCAACTGCCCTCGACCACACAGGGGTCAAGCTAAGCAAAAAGCAATAAACTCCCAACCAGTGGATAAAGAGCCCGCTCAAATTTTCCTATGGAACTAACATCTGTCTGAGTATCCTGAACTGACCCTTGGCTAAAGGGCCTCTTCACGTGGAGTTGTGTCCATTGGCAGAGCTCTCCTGCCCTCAAGTCTTAAAACTCACAAGCACTGAAAACTCCTATCACCTGCAGACACACACACAAGAAACGTGATAGTAAAACTCGTTCTAAAAATGAATCCCCTCGAGATCTTAATATGTAAACCTTGAAAAAAAAAAGGCAATCTGTGAACATATTGTGTAAACGATAAGTGTTAAGAAATGATGCTATATTTGGTGAAACATTGCTTATCGTGAAAGATAAGAAAGCCATTTGCACCGTGATGCTCCGAGTTATGCCTCTGTACTTTGATAATGTTCCGTCAGGTGTGGAATTTATGCCGCTGATACCATAGGACCTTCAAACTAAGCAGGATTCTGATATATCACAAACAACATTCCATGATAAAGACCGAAAAGAAAACCACCAAACTTATGTCGAACCACATTTCTTTCAGCGAAATGAACTAACAAACCGGCATTATAAATACGTTTTTGATAAATATATAGGGCCTAAATTGCATTCCACAAGAAATCACGATAATTGTGTATTTATTGAAACGGCAAAAATACAGGATATTTCACGTAAACTTACAGTACAAAAAATATATACGGAATGAAATATTATTAAACAAAACTAAGCATTAAATCCACACAAATTATATTTTGAACTTCCACAATGGAACTATACCAGTGAAAATAACAGCTGTAAATCATGCAATCTCACCCAATCGTATTTTGTGCACCAAGGGAAGTAACTCCTGTATAGACATTGAAGCGCCAGCAATAATAGCACTTAACGAAGCACCCTGAAAATGTCCGGCAATATTTCAATTGGGATACATGACAATTTGAGATTGGTGCTTTGCTTACCTGATTTTTGTAGAAAACTGAATCTGCTCGTTGTTGATAGATCTTTGGAAAGGTTTGGATGAAAGAAAATAATTTATGTTCTTTATTCATGAAACGATCATCGAAATGGCCATGAAAAAGCGGATCCAGAAAAACATACACTTCCCCATTTCTTTCCAAATATATAACTGCACCGTTCTTTAAACTTTTCCCTTGACAACTGTACTGTACGTATGGGCTGTACATGTATATACGTACTGAAATTGTGCAATCCATATTAATAGTGAACTCTGGATCCGCCTCAAATTATGACAAATACATACAATAAATTTCATTGAACTTTCCAAACATTTATGCAAAATATTCCTTATAAACTGCACTGCTCTCAGTTCTGTGGTAATAAATCACAGAATAAAACGCAATCGCACGTATACTGAAATTTAAATCAATTTTATTACCATAGTTACGCAATAGAGTGATTATTATACGAAGTGCACCTCTTCCATGTGCCCATACTATGTATATATCATACATCAATTGTTCTACATGTCTACTGAACGAGCATTTCTCTTCGTTGATAGTGTATATTTTCATAGGCTGAGATGCACGTTGGATAGTTAAAATGACGGCAGATTTAGCAAAGGTGAAATGAGTGTGATCTGGCATCTACCTTCATTTTAGATTAATATATCTGGGAATCTGTTAACTTATATGAAAACATTACTCATTTATCTATCTGCAATTCACGTAACAACATTTTTGAAGTCATAATTAGTTTTGCCTGGTTGAGTTTCTCATTAGAAAGTTTGAATAATTTGTCAAGACGAGCTATTGACAGCCTGTCCTCTTTTAGACGTCCATAATAAAATGGAAATATTACATATTAAATCCTAACAATGAAATCTGCCATAATGCAGATAAATGAACAATCTAAATATATTAACCCTTAGGCTGCTGTATTAATGTTACGTCAACTGTATGTGTACGTGTTTGGCAGCCTTGGGGTTAAAATTGAATCAGCGCTTTATGTCGCAGCGAGAATATTTCATCCATACGCAATTAAACGTATCAAACGTTTAACTATTTACGTCATATTTAGCGTACCAATCGAGAAGGTGTACAGATGCTCGACTACTCTTAATCTATATTTATGATAAATCCGGTTGTGCATCCCAGCCTCGTACTATAACTACAAGTAAGACATTTAAATCATGCAAGCAGTTCCACTGTTCAACATGCTTTCAACGATATACAAATATACTAACATATATACAAATAAAAAAAATATAAAATAATTATGATGATCTCTATATATTCCTATGCGTAATAAAAAAGATTCAATCTGTCATTACGTAGCTATATATATAGATGATGCGGTTCTACGTAGGCATAACCATGCACATTGTAACGAACATAAAATTCACTAAAGACGATGAGGGATGAATGAATCATTTCTATACACGGGGACATCGTAGAAAACTTCGATCGACAACGAAAGCCAGTCTGTTCACCAAACTGGGTTCTGTGTCAGGACAAACATATGAACTATTATAGTAATCAACGTATATAGGACTTACATTTGTACTGAGTTGGCTTGTGAGTGTTTTCACTTTATCCTGTGCGTTCACAAGTTCTCGTTGCAATTTACGAACCTTAAAAACAAACAAATGAACTAAACTTATAACGGGAAGGGAAATCAAAGAAAAGGGGAAATTGAACAAACCAATTATCGTTAAAAAGAAATTCCAATGAAATAATAAAAGTATGAGTTGATTTAGAATTGGTATGAAATTTTCTTTTGCATCAAATAATGCGTAAAATATCAAAATGCGTAAAATATCCAAATTGTAATTTTGAAAAAGAATCAAATAAGATTAAATGAAAATGTTAGTTTTCCGCTAAATGACTAAATATGATCGATGATATTGTAAACGATCTATAATTCTACGTTGTAGGTGATGAATATAATTCAGATGTTATCAAACATCATGAGCAAGGCAATGAGAAATGCATGTATTAAAGACAAAAACCAACTTAAAAATTAAATATATATATGCAATATCATATGCAGGATATATTGTTTTAAACATTCCACGACATACCTCCGCTTGTTGCTTTTCTTCACACTGGAAAAAAATAATCAACATATCGTATGAAACTGAATATTTTTATTTGTTTTGTGTTATGAAAGAAAAACTAAGAAGATTACTATGAGAATAGATACGATGAAGCTCTCGTACCCACTATGAGACCATAGCGCTCTCGTGGGTGCCCAATCTCCATCTATTTGAGATTGCTACGAGTCTCAGTGGATATGAGAGCTTCGCAAAATGATACGCAAGAACAGATTGCACATATAATACCAGCATTTTTATATGGCAACCACATTAATATTCCAAATTTCATATACTATTACTGAAAAGGATTTTGTTTTTAAATGAAGGAACTCCATTCTCTGATAATACTGAAATGAGTCATTTTAAATCGAAAAATTGTAAAATCGTAAATTCATTTAAACGTAAACACTTACCGTGGAATAAACTGATGACGATGTTGATACAAGTGACAGGTTGGAACCATGTACTATAATTTTAAAAGAAAACAGGTTACATGAATTATTCTATTACATTTAATTTACAAAATATCACTCTAGTTAAGATAAAATCTAAATTTATATCATTATCCAAAATACACAGCAACCCCCCCAAAATATATTATTTAAATATTCATTTTGATCTTTTCAAATTTGAATTAATGAACAAGTATATTGTAAGATTAGTATATACAAACTATTCATTTTGTTTATGGCTGGATCCAGTTAATGTTAGTGATCATAAAGAAACAAAGAAAAACATATTTCCAAACATAAAAGAACAGACATTTGTTTGTAAAATATCGATAGACATTTTTACAAAGTGACCAACAAAATCTGAAAAAAGAGTGATTTGGTGCATTTGATGACAAAACAGAAATGTATGAAATGTGCAACAAATGAAAATATCACAAAATATACATGTGCAGAATAATAACTGTATAATTAGCATTTGATATGAAAATGTATTCAAATAATCCTATTATAAATATCACAAAACTTGCATGTGCAGAATTATAATTACATAATTAATTGTTATTGGTAGCACTTGATATAAGAGCTTAAGGGTGTCTTGAATGAATATATGTGCACAGATTAAAGCCATTCTCAACTCTCTGAGGAGGATACAAGTATTTCTTTTTGCAGGTATTCTTGACCAACGTATGTAAATGATATTTTCTGATAAACTTCAATAGAGAAAAGTATAGCGTGTATGAAACAAATAAAATAAACTGACTGGAAATTAAATGAAACAAAATCATAGAAGTAAGAAGTAAGAAGAGACCAAAGTAAATACGGTACGATTTTGACAATATAAATAAATATACAAGACAATATTCCAGTAGTAAGTCGCATAACTTAATACTTCTATGTTATATTTTGAATAAAGGAATTTTATTTCAAATGATGGTGTTTATTTTTATTTTGTTTTCGAAAATAAAAATGTGCATTTTTGTTTCAAAGTGCGACCAAAAAATCTAAAGTGAAAGTTGGATATGTTCTGTTCTGTTCATATTCTTACTGACTGGTAGAGAGAAGAGTACTGGAGAGAGTTGTCTCCCTTAGACCACTTACCACTTGAATATGCATAATCACTAAGATAAGCATAATCCAATGTTGATGATTTTGACAGACCTGATAATGAAACATACAGTTTGCATATAATATATAGACATATGTGTAATATCATATCATATGCACATATGATTAGCCACAAATAATACCTCATTATAAATCCCTAATAACGTCTTTGATACATCAATTACCGTACTAAATTGTTAAAATATGAATCCACTTAACATTTAATATCATTATTTGAAATTTACACAAGAATTACTTAAATCCCAAAACAATACGATATAAAAATTATTCTGAACATTTACATCAAGAAAATGAAAAAGAATTAATTCAGTGTGACGATATATATTTAATATATTATTATATCCATACATGTTCTCTAGACATGCCAATATTGAAGTTAAGAACGCTTAATAATCAAATCTGGTATTATTCGTGGCTGCTGTGCGAATCTAACTAACTAAGACAGAACATGAACAAGAGAGTACACAAGCAGGAAGCGTTCCCGAGGCAGATTCCTAAGTACCGACTAAGCAAAGTGAAAGTAAAAGAGCACTGAAGCTACACTTACGACTTCCATCCTCGTCCTGCTGTCCGAGTTTGGACAGTGCAAGGCCGGAGTACGGAAGACTAGACTGCGTGTTGGAGCGCACCATGTGCTGAGGACTGCCGCTAAGCATACTGGGAGTGTATGTCATTGGGTACGTGAAGCGAGAGGATTGTGAGGCAGAGCTAGGAGTTGGGGAGGCCGGAGTGTTCTCAGAGTTCTGGCACTCAAGCTGAGAGAAAGAGTTGGTGCGAGGGAGCTCTTCGCAAGCGGAAGAAGAATGTTTGGGGCTACTGGAGTACGGACAGTCGGACTGCGTGGACTTGATGCTGCTGGAGCGCCGCAGTCCCACCACGCAGCCGTTGCTGCCGTTCCCGTTCCCCCCACCACCCCCGTGCAAGGAGTCCCGTTGGTGCGCGAGGATGCGTGCACTGGCCCCGCTGAGGGCGCGAGCCTGTTGGATTTGGGCCTGAATGCTGGAAGCGGAAGAGAGAGAGTCTTCGGTGTCGGAGACATGCATTGCGTGGCCGTTGCCGGACTTTAGCCATGTACCGTTGGAGCCGGAGTGTCGCGGGCTGGAGGAGAACTCCAGGGCAGCGTAGTTGGGGTTGTTCTGGAGGGCGTTCTGCTGCTGCACGGCTGCCTGGAGCTGCTGGAGGTTCACGTAGTGGCTGGTGGAGTTCTTGCCGCAGTGCGATGGCGACGACGACTCCGACTTGCTGCCGTAGGTGGCGTGGGGGTTGGAGATGATGGTGCTGTTGCAGAGGCTGCCGTTCTCGCCCTGCGACGACGTCCTGCTCAGACTGCCCTTGCTGTCGAAGAGTCTCCGTCGGCCAAGGGTGTTCGACTGGAAGTCTCGTTCCGTCTGCGCCGCGGTCGTGGACTTGCTGGAGGTGATGCCGTTCTTTTTCCGCCGTTCCCGCTCCAAGGTGGAGTAGGTCTCGGGACACACATCCACGCTGTTGGCCCGGCCTGGCATGGCACCCGGACGAGGGATACTGCTCTGCGCGTCGTTCGCCGATTTGGACATCGGGCTGGCGTCGACAGACCCGTGTTTGGCCAGACGACTCCCGACGGTCGACGAACCTTTAGAACTGGAACTCTTATTACTCCCCACAGATGAGTTACTAGCGTTACTTAGCGGTCTGCGGTACCCAAAGCTGTTACTCGTGCCAGCCACAGTGCAGTTAGCTCCCCTTGCATTCTGCATTCGCTTCATGCTGGTTTCTAGCAGGTGCGAATTATCCGTGTTAGTTTCAGAGTCGCGTTTAGTCGAAGGACTAGTAGAAATCGTACCATTCTCGCTCTCGGCGTATGAAGAGTGCTCGGTCCGGTACCCGAACTCCTGCTGGCTGGCGTTGGACAGCTTCCGGAGGGATCCGTACCCTGACGACGAGTCGGTCCGGCGCCAGTTGCTAGGGTCGTATCCGTTGCCAGTGTACGGGTACGCGTAGTCGCTGGGGTCGCTGCTCAGCAGTTTGCTGTTCTGAGGTAGAGAGTACTTCCTCCAGCCCATCTGCCCAGAGTCACTGTGGTAGTCCGTGCCCATGAACGCACTCGTGCCCAGGTTCGGGACCCTCTTTCCAGGCAGGGGTGGAGGACCGCCATTGGGGTATCCGTGCGGCAGGTCCTTCGGGGTGCGCTTGAGGCTGCTGTAGGGGTTGCCATCAGACAGCGCCCCCTGGGAGGATCCCGTGAGGTTCTCGTCGGTGCTGATCTCTGCGATCGTGTCGCTGATGTCCCCACTGCTGATGGAGCTGCTGTCGTCAAAGCTGGAACAGAGGACGAGAAGGTTTAATGATGTGATCTGATTGCACGAATGAATATGTATTCTATATCAATATTTTGATAGGGAAAGAAAACAGGATGAGATGGTTCAACGATGTGATCCGATTGCATGATGGAATATGTATACTATGATATCAATTTTGAGAGGAAAACAAAATATTTTAAGAGTATTCGTATCAGCTTCTTCCATTTTCCATGTAAATTTAACAGGAAAATACAATAAATGTTCTTTCATGATAGAATCAATATTTCTACATCAACTTTTGAGGGGAATCAATGTTCAAATACATTTGTTTGTACCAACTTCCATTTGCCATATAACTTTGAGACAAAAAGAAAACAATTACATATTTCCTGAACATAAACTTTAAAGAAATATATTTCATTTTCCATTTTCCATGTAATTACATGTAGTCAAGCACGTATCTAGGGGTATTTTAATGTGGATTCGCCAGTACTGCAACTGTACTACCATATTTACTCGTGTATTATGCGCTACCATGTATAATACGCACCCCTTTCTCAAGTGAATTTGTTTGGTATATTCATGTTTTGTTAAAAAAACTCATTTGTTTGCATATTTGTGCATAGGCAGCTACACGCTTGAAAATAGATGCAGTAATATAAACAATATTACAAATAATATAATAATTTTGCAATCCATAGGTAAAGTGGTCAATTGAATAGTCGGTACCATACAGAACAGCATTTGACCACTCGTAATAAAGTCTACCTGTAGTAAAAAAACTTAATCTGCTCCTGGTATTGTAGGCATTAGCAATAAAATTGTTTCCTGTATTGCATCCATTTAGAACATAGATATGAGTGAGTGAATGAGTGATTTATTGCTTAACATCTTTGCAATAAAGAAATACATAGCTCACCCAAGTGTCAAACATACTCCATGCATTGTTATTAATCTGTGTCATTCATGTGCAGTTACACACGTATATTTCAGACGTAGGTTTCATTGATGATGGATGTAGATAACACAGATTATAGTTAACATGTCGCGACAGACAGATCAGATAATTTTCAGTCCAGTCTCGAAAAAAATAATTTTCAGGCAAGGTTGCATATTTAGAGCTTCACTATTCCAATAATTGTTGAAATGTACGAGTAATTGCTTGTGCAAATGAACTGACAGCATGATTGATTGTCAACATCCATTGATAAAACATCACAGATTACCAGTATGGTGTGATAATAACGTCATATCTATCACCTGTCCAACAGAGATATCTCTTTATAGCAAGAACATCAAAAGATAGATAAGCAAGTTTTACAAAAATATTATGATTTTTTATTTTATAATTTATAAAAAAATTTGCCTCCAGGATTTCGATAAGGTCCACATAAAAGACATTTTATTTTGCATTTAAACCAGTTATGTGGATATATTTAAATGTTACCATCCAGTAACTACAATAAACTACAGTAAACTATGTAATGACATTGTCATAATGGATGATGACTCATTTGACATCATTATTTATTTTAGAAATAATCACCCCAAAAAAGCAATGCCTGTGCCTAATCTGACAGGAAGAAGATTTAACCCTCTACATGCTAGAGGCAACCAGAGATGCCCAAAGAGCAGGTGACAGTGGCTAATCTGACAGGAAGAAGATTTAACCCTCTACATGCTAGAGGCAACCAGAGATGCCCCAAATCAGGTGACATTGACTAATCTTGACAGGAAAAAGTTTAATTATTTAAATTACTCGTGTTAGAAACTAATCCTGATGATGGGCTTACAATCACTTAGTGAAACGGCCCCAGGGCTGCGACGCCGCCGGTTTCCGCGATGCTGGTTACCACGACGATGACTTGATTGGCCGGCTGCCCTGGGTATACTTATGAACGGTGATACGTAGCATGACTCACAACTCCAGAGCACTTCACCACATTGATTTTTAGAACAATTCTGCTTTTTTTTTTGGTCTGTGCATCATCGAGGACTTTTCCTCATCGATCAATATTCTCATAAACACAAAGCTACTGTAAGCACAAAAAAAACATGAATTTCCTTCCATAGATACTACTTTCCATAAGAAAGTAATTGCTCATGTTTCTACGACTCCTACTTTCGAATCACAAGTTTATTGCAGATAGATCTATTTGGTTAATCTTTGGAAATAAAAAAGATGAAGTAAAAATGCTGGTTGGCATGTTATTAAAATTGAATCCAGCTTAGCGGAAATCTCAGAAATACTTCCACATTGTCTAGAATGTATTTAATTAAACCGGGGCAATTATGGCTTAATAATGCCACTCAGACGATGGCTGTCACAATATGGCATTTCCAGATGTCAGATTGGTTAATAATATATTGCCGTAATTGTAGCAATTTTATTAATATCTAAACTACAAGAGACTGACGTTGCTTTGTGGTATGCAAGTTTATAATTACTGTATTGAACGTTATTCAAAATCTGCATCACTCGAGTTCTGTGTGTCGGCCATCTTGGAACATGGGAATTGAAAGTAGATAGATATGTGCAATATAATATAAAGCATCGTATTACACGAGTTTCTAGCATGTTTATATCACTTTCAATCACAATTTCAATGCAAATACTTGTACTTATAAATAATTATTGCAATTTGACTTCATGAGGCATGATGAATAAATCTCGCTTGGACTTTGAATATTAAAAACCAGTCATTAACAACATGTATTTTTCATAGGAAAATCAATGATAGTAAAATATATTCTAGAAATAATCTATGGTTCTGTAGATCACTTGGTACAGTATTCATATAATATTTAATAAACTTCATGTCCGCATAATAAATGTCAAAATAAGTTCCTATTTTTAGTAAGTATTGGCAAATAAAATTGATATACATCTCCATGCGTAAAATTTGAAGACCATGTCAAGGTCAAATATTCAAATTATGTTTGATATATGATCGCACAGCAAATTAATGCGCCATCAATGACCTCTGCGGATTCCTGGAACCAGCTGTGGATTCCTGGAATCACGTGACCCGAGCAGTAATCAACTGGAGGTCATAAAACAGTTTCATTTTTCATTTTTTCTGGTATTTGGAAATCATGATAAAAGCAAATGAATTCCATAATCCCTTAAAACAGTCAGATGTGATCACCACCTGCTGAGTTATATTCACAGCGATTTGTATTTCCACGTCTAAATTTACCAAGATGAAAAAGATTGATGGTGTGTCCGGGATCGGATTCGCTGCTAAAGTTGAGGAACTTCAAGCGTGAAAAAAAAAACATGGATAATTTCACATGGAAATCAGCGTGTGCCAGAAAAATCAATCATTCACCAGTCATTGATTTCACAGAAAGAAAAAAAATATTTAAAGGCAGATTCATTCAAGGCAACATGCTTCCTCAATTTTCGTAGAATGTTCGTCAAGCGGGCTCCTTTTCACCGCCTATTGAGATAGGGAACATCCTCAGGATCTATCTGATTGGTTTGTAATGCTCGGCGAAGACAACGAGGCTGTTCATTTGTCAATCTAGGATCACAGGAGTGCCCCCGACATCACACGTTCGCACATCGATCAGAAATCACTTCTCAATTCGTCAAACATTTATATTCATCCTGGTATTGATGAGAAATCAAAATCGTCCCGCTTGCTAACGAAAATCGGTCGAGTGTATTGATAGGATTGTTTGGGGAGGGATTAAATCTCTCGAGGACAATGTTGAACAACATTACGCAAAGTAGATGTAACAAGATTAAATTTGTTGATAAAAATAAACATTTGATATGAATACTGGGTAACAATGCATGAACATAAAATTTCTTTAAAAACAATTTCATTGTGCTGTCTAAACTTCATTCTAAGAGGTTACATGTGGTTGCACCAAATAACTTATCTTAGAATTAATGAACAAAAGAAGCTTATCAGAAAAGCATGTTTGCAAGGTGCTTGCTGTTGCCAAGTCATACAGTAAGCTATAGTATGCTTCATAATGAACATGTCCAACATCAGCCGTAGAACTTAACAATAATCAGCCTAAAGGAACAAGTAACCTTTGAATTATATCAATTATGAATAGAATGATTTGAATAATTGTTGGAAATTTGAGAATCCATGTTAGCCACGTTCTGAGGTACTTATATCAATCTATGCGTGTGAACTTTGTGTCGACCTCAAGCCAGGAACCCAAGGACAATGGAACTGGATAATACCGAAATGGCCAACGTGACAGACCTTCGATAATTCTTAGGCTGCCGTGGTTGCGACTGGCAGAATTAAGAGGCTCGCGGTACGTGTGGGGACATGCGGTACATGTGGGGACATGTGGGACGGTACGTCTGAGGACACATGGGGTGGTTGTCGATACAGCAAGAGAAAAACCTCGCATTTCAAAATTGATATTGACAAATTCCTTAGGGTATTTCTTGATAAATAATGGCCACATCTGTTGCTTTGCAGCGCAACTTATTGAGGAATATTGACAAATTCACGTGTACTACTCATTATAATTCAACTATAACACCTTATTTGTGATCAAGGAATGTGTAAGTCTGTTGTTAATGTCGATATGGAAATACATTACGAATGTCAATGAGGAAAATCTATTGTGTGTGTCGATATGGAAATCTATTGTGAAAGGCTAACTTTAAAATCAAGAGGCTATTTTTACACACACAATTAATAGTACATTGCATTACATTGAATGTTGTTCAGAACATTTTTCAATTGTCTACCAAGAAAAACATGTATTCCAATTACTTGACACATAAAAAGTAAAACTACAGGAAATACTTTGACAAATGTAAATAAAAAATTACAAATTCTTGGATATTCACCAATACTAGTTTAGATTTCTTTGAAAAGAATGTCCATTCAGTATAATGTCAATCCTACAACATAAAAATCTATGTCTATTTTCAATTTACTTTTCCATATATTACAAGAATCATCCATTATATCCAACAGGGAGCTTGCAGTGTCCGATATTTAGTATTTAAATAGCTAAAGTTAGCCAAAATGTACTGGTATTTTCTGGTAAATCAGCCAAGATGTACTGGTATTTTCTGGTAAATCAGCCAAAATGTACTGGTATTTCCTGGTAAATCAGCCAAGATGTACTGCCATTTCCTGGTAAATCAGCCAAGATGCACTGGTATTTCCTGGTAAATCAGCCAAAATGTACTGGTATTTCCTGGTAAATCAGCCAAAATGTACTGGTATTTCCTGGTAAATCAGCCAAGATGCACTGGTATTTCCTGGTAAATCTGATGGTTACCTCATTCCTGGTGCTGATAGTCCCGCAGCTAAATTGCTGGTGATACGCGGGAGAAGGATCCCGCTCCGTGTCTTCATATTCTCATTTACTTGGACTTTATTGGATTACTACTGTATTTTAGCCGAACCGATTTTCATTTACATCTTCATTCCATTAGAGTTCCATCTATATTCCAGAGTTTTCGAGATAAGAAATAGATTACCATCGTTTGCATTCCCTAGAATTAGAAATTGGTAGTTATGCAAACAAGATGAGATACAAACTGTTATAGGAGTAATGTAAGTGAATGCTCAGATTTGCATCTCATCGTGTTTGCATAACTACCAATTTCTAATTCTAGGGAATGCAAAGAATGAATAGAATTTAAAGAGAATTTGATGGTGATCTCAGTATGGTCTGCTACACTGGGAGTGGAACCTGCAGCAACTATGTATTCGGAATATTTTTATTTTTATTTTAGTCAGAGCTGTTGTGGAACAGGACCTTCTCTCCATTCAAATGGACATCGAGTCCCTAATCCAGTTATTTCCAAGACTTGCAAGTCTCCAAGGAACTAGGAATTACCTGTGGGACAATTAAGTAAAAACAGCCAGCTATAAATAACTCGAATACACATTTGGCGTCATTGTTAAATAATTCTGTCAATCCTTGGATTCGAACCCGAGTTGTCTGGCTGCTGTCTGGCTGCGACTTCAACATTCTACCGATGTAATCAAATGGATTACCCTGCTAATCAAAGGATAACGCTACTAATCAAAGGATAACCCTGATAATCAAAGGATAACCCTGCTTTCGGAGACCAGTACAAGCAATATCTACAGGTATGGAATGTGTATTTACAAATGGATACATTTTCATATTTTAATAAATATATAATTGAGATTTGAAATGGCTTTCAAGATTCTTTCATTTCTATTATGGCTGTTCAGTGTAGGGCAGGATGAAACCTGCAACATCTGTAGCACTGAATGTTGCAGTAACCTACGAGCATTACCATCCCTGGTACTGACAGACCAAGGATATTTTCATATGCCTCAACAGTGGTAACTTTACATGATCTACACAGAAACACTACTAGGTACATAGGCAGCATGCCACTCCAGCTAAACATGAATATCCTTGATGAAAGCAATGGAGCAAGCAAAGGGCTGCAATCTCCGGAGAGATCTATTGCCCTCAGAGTTCCGTCCTATTGCCATCTGAGATCTATTTGCCCTCAGAGTTCCGTCCTATCAAGAGACGAGTTCCGTCCTATCAAGAGACAAGTGTCCAGAAAGAAAGTAAGTTACTGCATTATCTGCACCTGACTGATCTTCTCTAGATTAGACTGCTAGGTGGCACTGTCATCTTCCCGTCTGCTCCGTACACGGTACAGCCGCTTTTTGGCAAATGAATCGTTTTCTGGTAGTCGGATAGGTTTGTGGTAGTCAGACCGCTTTCTGGTAGAAATATCTCAACGTAATTACACATCAGTCATAAACCCTCTTGGGTGCAAATGTTTCCCTGGAAACAAGGTCCAATCATTGAATGCAAACAATAAAATATCAAAAAAATGTATGATACATAGATCTACTGTATAGAATATTGCTTATCTATAACCTTGCATGAGCTACTTAGAACTTCAGTACATTAGATAAATGTTCCAAACTCAATGTACTTAATGGAACTTCAGTACAATGTTAGATAAATGCTTCCAACTCAATGTACTTAAATCACTCAAAAGGCCAAGTGGCGTATTAAGAATGACGACCAAAACAAACTTGACTCTGTGCTTCATGAGGTGAGAAGTATTTCATTAGTTAATGTCTTTACCAATATCTCAGCTCAAGTTGCTGTAATGCCTGTGAAGTTTGTGATGATCTCGTTGAAACACTGCCAACACATTTACATCCACTCGTTAAAACCCCATCAAGCTATCAGTCCACATTGCCCCCCTCAGTCCACATTACCCCATCAGTTCACATTGCCACCATCAGTCCACATTACCCCTTCAGTTCACATTACCCCGTCAGTCCACATTACCCCCATCAGTTCACATTGCCACCATCAGACCACATTGCCCCCTGTCAGACCACATTGCCCCCTGTCAGACCACATTGCCCCATCAGTCCATATTGCCTTCAGTCCACATTGCCCCATCAGTCCACATTGCCCCCATCAATTTCATATTGCCCTTGTCAGACCACATTGCCCTGAATCACTGCGGCCTCACACGGTGCAGACCCACCACAAGCACTGAAGTCTGTTCAATAAGTACGTAACTTTACCTGGAACATCGAATCCTACAACTCTGTAAATAGTCAGTGGTGTGGGAAAAGCATTCACTGTGGTAACTTGGTGCTAAAACTTTCAAAACAAATTTCTCCTTTCTAACAATGATCTGACGATAGCAGTTTAACCTTAGTCTGTTCAATTCATTGCCGTTCTAACTTGAGTGATCCTGATTATAATCAAGCATCAAACAGGCATTTTTTTCAGTCAGTTTTTGTTAAGTTCCAGTAGGTTGTTTGCAGAAGACATTTCACCTTGCTAAGAATGGGTGAAGACCTTGGATTTTTTTCAAAAATATTTCGACACAAAAACGGTTCTGAAACCTTACTGTAACAAAACTTGACAGATAATTTACTATATTATCTAACAATAGCTTGCACAAATTGTATTCCATATGGTATGTTTTGAGGAAAGTATGACAGCCATCAACACTATACAGCCCATCCATTCATCTCTAAGATGCAGTTCAGAACATATACAAAGTAGTCTATGTATAAGAAGCACACCTCATTCTACAAGAAGTGTTACAACCTTACAAAGGATGCAAGAAACTGAAGAATACATATTACAAGGGATGAATAAATAACATTCAGTTTTCATTTGCCAGAAGCACCATTGGAAAGACATAAGACATTGCATCGTAGAAGCTGACCAGATCAAGGCAAATACAATTATCAGCTATTAACCATGTTAACACTCAACTCCAAATGCTAAAAAGAAAAAGTAATTGTATTTCATACAATTTGCATATTTGAGTTCAGAGGTCAAAGGCGATATCTGCCATTTTTGCTTTGGGCCCATTTCTGATGACAGTTGCTTTACTAATTAATGACAAGTCCTCTGAATTCATTTCTATTCCAAATAATGAGACTAGACATTTCTGAGGCTGGTCGATGGTCTGCAGTGAGCATGTGTCATGCATTAATAGTCTCCCCATAGATCTGTGTTTCCTGTTATGAATCATGGGGAATGACAGTAATAATGTATTTGTGTCGAGTCCGTGGACTAGTGAATCTTTTTTGTTTTGCTTGCAACTGTGGCTTAGAGCCGCTTTCATGATTCTTTCACCTCTGATGTAACGTATTGCAGTGTACATAGAATTGAAAAATGAAAATTAAAGTCTGAAACCTGCGCTGTAAGGAATACACTGTACTTGCACTGTAGACAGCATACACTCTGTAAATAGGATACATGTACCTGCACTGTAAACAGCATACACACTCTGTAAATAGGATACATGCACTGCAGACAATGAGTTATTGTTTTACGCCGCAACAAGAATATTTCATCCATACACTATGATATACTGCAGAGAATATACCAGCTCTGCAGATAATATACAAGCTCTATGGACAGTATACCAGCTCTATGGACAGTATACCAGCTCTATGGACAGTATACCAGCCCTATGGACAGTATACCAGCTCTATGGACAGTATACCAGCTCTATGGACAGTATACCAGCACTGTGGATATCTCCACTCAGTATGTATCCACTCTCGCTATCCTATTGTCCGACCACACTGGCACAAGCCACAGTACATCATTCGCCTGGAAGTCGGCTACGACAGGTGAGCGTACTCTATCAGCAGCAACATCGGACTTCCGCTGACTGCAATTTGCGGCCACGTGCGATTGTTTTCTGCCACAATCCTTTGACTTTGTAAATGCCAAAGTGCCCGAGCAGTGACTTGCCCTGCCAGTATGTGCACAAACGAGCAGCAAACTGTACAAGAATTGCAGATTGATGCAAGCTGAAAGTAGTGTTGTGGTGTTAAAGACTATGGATGCAAACAATGTTGATATACAAGTTCTAATAATAACCATGCAAACTTATTAAGCCTGTGCAACTGGAGATGCCTTAAATAGGGTTAAATAACTAAATAATTATTCCGAATAACAATTTGTTTTGTAATAAAGGACATGAATTATTCTCACTTGGCTCCCCTAATTTCTCGAGGTAATCCCAAGCAGACACACGAGCATTCTTGACCTCCTGCACTCAAAGGGTATACATTTCAGGGCAATATTATTGGGGATATTTGACTCTCATCAAAGAAGATAAACTTAATAGCTTCTCAACAGATTTAGTTCATAGACTCCCTGTCTGAGTGTTAGTGTATGGCATTTAGCAGTGTGTGTGTGTGTGTGTGTGTGTGTGTGTGTGTGTGTGTGTGTGCATGTGCATGTGTGTGTGTGTGTGTGTATGTGTGTGTGTGTGTTGTGATCAGTGTTTGTATGTTTTGTGTGTTGTGTGATGTTGTGTTATGTGATTTTGTGTGTGCATATGTGCTTTTACAACAATATTGTTACACAGAAAAATACTTTACAGTTTCATATTAATAGTTTATGAATAAAACCAATCATTTTGAAATATCAGGAATATCTCTGCAAATATCCAAAATGGCATGGAAATCCAATCTCCTATAATAAAAAAACATATTTGAAAAAAAATGAAAAACGATAAAAATACGATACAGAGGCATGCAGATTCATGACTCACACAATACGTCAATCAACTACAACACATGGGAGTCCTACACTCTGTTCTACCATCAAGAACGTTGGCTCAAGAATATAAAAAAAATCTATGCCAGGCTAAAAATACATGACAGTGTATTATCGGTTGAACCGACTCCATCTTCCCATTCAACACAATACCAGGAAAACACCTGACGGACATCAATAAGTCAGTATGAAGGGTGAATAACTCTTGGCATACTTTGTGGACCACCAAATGAGGATTAGTATCAAGCTGATGAGCTAATTCAATGTCTTTTAATCCTATCTGCTTGATTGTCATTGTGAATAGATTACATTTATAGAATTAATTCTTAATCCAACTACGGTTTATGAAATCATACTGTAATGGATAATTGGTCTTGGAATTAAAACAAAAGCCTGAAACAACAATATTCCCTCTAACACCATGTTATAGTAATATCTTACACATGCCTCAGGGAACATAAAAACATATTGCACGTTAACTTCATTTCATCTTTTAAGAAAACACAACCACCTAACACGCACTGCCAATAAATTCAATATTATTTCCGTAATTTAAAGCATAAGTGTCCAAACGCACAAGCGAATTAGATTTCCACATGGCAAAGAAACTTTTAACATTGGTTGGTTCATAGCCGTGTTATACTTGAAGAGAACCCATAAAACCAAGACCACCAACTCTTGCTGCAAATTGTCTCCACAGTTAAAGAACCTTCGCGTTATCATCTAAAAGTCATAAACACTGCAGCGTATCTCCCATGCTGCACCACAACATCGAGGTCGACCAACGAGGTGAAGGAACAGCTGGTTATTCCATGTTTTATTATTGTCTCCTGGGCGATGAAGTTTGAAATGGTCTTTTAATGAAGAGAAGCCAAACCAATGGTAATGGTGGTCGGTACCTCTTACATTGAATGTCAAGGTCATTTGAGGTTCAAGAAACCTGTAGCCGTGAAACCTGCTGGCTGTATAGTTACAGAAACAAATTTCTGCGTATTCTGTACCATCTACAGATTTCGAAGACGGGAATTATTTTAAGAATTTTTCCGCAAATGTTTGAATTCATGACAAATATCAACTGCAGAACTCGTAAAACGTGCTTTACATCAATCTCAAGTTAACCTGAGCTTTTTCGTGTTCGTACAGATGGAACATTACGTTCCGATCCACTATCGTCCATTAAACCGATTCCTCAAATGTCCTCGAACATTGATCCGGTACATGTTAAAGCACATTAAATGTTTCCTAAAAGGCTCGTTATTGCAATTCTTTTCAAATGGAGATGGGGTTGACCAAGATTTGCTGCGAAAGTAACGTTTTTGAAACCCAATCCTCAATGGCTCGGAATCGAATGTTTGAATGTAAGTAGCGCAACGTATCACTTAAGCTTACAAAGGAATTAAAGCGGAACACGAATATCTCCAGTATTGATCTAACTCTTAAAGCTGAAGAGTTCTTTAGCTCCTCGCAAAACTAGATGTATTTATAAACTGCACCATATTTCACCAAATATTCATGTATTCATGATCAGACATCTCTAAATAGTGTCCTGGGAGATATGAATTCTATAGGGATGGAAACTGAAAGATTCAATAAAGAACAAGATTTCATAACCTTTTTAATACACAGTAACACATCCAGGTTTCTACAACTATTTGTTTAGACATTCTTATGAAATCAGTGGTTTGGAAGGTTCTATTTTAAAAGGTATTTAAAAAAAAAAATTTTTGTATCTTTATACTAAATCGGGTGTTTTGTAGGCTACCAGTTTACAAACGGATATACCAGCCCCCAAAATGCTTTCACAATATTTTTTATTTAAATTTAAATTTATAATTTATAAATTTAAATTTATAGTACCTATAACAAATATGAGATATTTACATTCAATGAATTGATAATACCTACTGTAGTACTGAATTATTATAGAAATATTTTACTCAAAATTAACATTTGGCACTTATGCTTATACGTTCTTACAAATATTGTAAGTTTTAAGACAATAAAATAATAACAAAATGCCAATGACTTGGGTCAGTGTAACAAATGTCAACATAACATGACTGGTATTAAAAGAAAATTGGAGTGTAAATATAATAAAAATATAGATACTCATGACATCATCGCTTCCAAGATCTAATTACCGCAATACATACTGAACTCCCCGCGGGAACCAATAACTCCACCTTTACCCCATATCTCAATTACTTTCTTCCTGAAATTCAATTATTCAGCAATATTCTAATACCACTGCTAACCAAATGTCAAGCAGGTTTACGTGGAAACTCGTCGTCTGTCCGCCATTATTCTCAGTCTGGAAATTGGTCGTGCCATGAACTTCAATGGGTTGGCCATCATAATGACATCAGAAAATTCTTCACAGTCGGACGTCTGAGTGTTGTCATGATTGTAATGATACTAATTGTCCTGACAAGCCACTCCTGCTGTATTTATAGAAATAATCCAGGATTAGGGACATAAAACACCAAATGAGACATTATCTTCATATTAAATTTACCATATGAAAAATATATGGAATTCACTTGTAACATTTTACCCTCTCCCTGCTGGATTAGGTCCAGACATTGCTCTTTAGGGCATGTCCGGTTGCCTTCAGCATAGAGAGGGTTAATATATTTCAAAATAATATTATTCATAAAAGCAGTTGAAAGTTTTGGAGTTTCTTCTCTTATTCTTTTGTTCTAAAATAACGCTCAAAAGGATTTTGAACTCTGTGCATTAACGATAATAATCGTAATAATTTAATCAATTAATTTTGTTCTTTCTGGCAGCTCTGATTAGTTATTGTGGAGAAAACCTGCGGAAAACTTGACACGCCACCATCGCTCTCCGAATTTCTTTTTGATCTGACATGCTATCCACACGCCTCGATCGCACGATCAAGTGTCCGATCATCTCGTTTTCCGAACAAACACAGCGTTTCATTGTGAAGAGCGCCCAAATGAAGGACAAACTACTTCAATCAACAAAGCCAGATTGTCTCGTTTTATTGAATAATGCCTCCTCGAATGACATTGCATGAAATTCATAAGATTCTAACAATTGTTTAATTCAAATTTACACAGATTTAAATTTATTGAAACCATTCTGAAATTCTAAATTAAATATCCTTTTTTTCCATTAAATAAAATAACTAGGTGCTACAATGAAAGCCATGATGAATAAATGATTAAAAAAAACGTTAAGATGCATTAAAATCTGTCATACAAATTCTGCCAAAGGAAATCGCTCATCATATACCATTCCTTTTCATTTAATAGAAATGGTATCACACAGAAGCTCATCTAATATTCTCTACATCTTCATAGGTACCATTTAACCCTCTACCCACTGGTGACACCTGCATATGCCATACACTGCTGTAATATCGACCACTGTAGGAACGAGGATCGAAATTAACCCTAGTCCTCTAGCCTGGGCCATTTCTCCCAATGCTAAAGGTATCCTAAGGGCTAGTAGAAATTCATAACATTTGTTATGACTACTCGTGCTAGTAAGTTTTAAAGTTAGTTTCTATCGCTGGACCGTAGGAGCCTAGGAGAACATTGACAGTTTGCCTTACACTGCGAGAGTGACACATTCAATGCATAATGCTTATGCAGCTACACGTACCTGGACTAACAAAGACAAATTACCTGCCATGCTCGACAACCTACCTGTCACAATCATGACAATCCCAATGGCATAATGATGACAAATGTTAAATGATTATGCTTGTACATGACAGTGGGTTGTTCTCAAACCAATACCAATGACATGTTTTTATTTTTTACTTTTTTTTAGTACTTTTATTTTAAACTTGTAGAAATAATTTTTCTGTAAATTTCAGCTGGTAGCAATAAAACGCTGTTTACGTATAATTATGCATGTTTTCTATGACGACGTGGCCTCATGTTGACGTAAGTTCTCAACCCCAGTCACACGTGGAGAACATAACAGAACCAGAAGAAACACAACCGGAAGAAAGAACATGTGTTCTCCTGCATGACATATTTCAACGTGAACACAACTAGCGGTTGTGATTTAAAATTTGAATGCTGTAACTTACAGTACTACCTATATGATGCTTAAGTGGCATAACATAAATGTCCATTTATATCATGAATGCACTTCACTGATTAGGGTGAGTGAGTGAGTGAGTGAGTGAGTGAGTGAGTGAATATGGAGTATGTGTAACGTTGCTGCGGGAATCTTCCACCCATTTGCGACAACACTGATTAGGGCATCAACTCACAATGCTCTCACGTCCACTAAGAGAGTATAGCACTATCAGCATCATAAGAAAGATAGTAGATATAAGAGCACTACGGTCTCTTTGTGGATACAAGAACACTATGAACAACAATAGCAATGATATAACAGTTAAGGAGGCTGGCCCTAGTTTCGACCAAACGTTCTAACACAACGATTTTCCTGAAATTTTAGTATGTTGTGCGT
>JAVCKZ010047763.1:2217-14085 GCA_034780755.1 Lepetodrilus elevatus
TATCTTGTAATAATTCATTTTCATTGACAAGCACATACTATTTGAGCTATTAATTCTCTCAATTTGATCATGACATCTCCACTGTTATTAGATATTCAGCCAGTACTATTAATCAATGTATACATGATTAAATATCATACATTTAAGATCCTTCCTTAACCTCACTGCTGTGGGCATATACATGTCCAAAACAAATGCACAATGTTACATGGTAATGTGAGATGGTTAAAATGAAATCGTCACCAAATGGATGAAATATTCCCGCAGCAACGTTAAATTCCATAATCACTCACTCGCCTTGTATTAAAACAAATCTTTATTTTTCCTCCAGTGGGTAAATGGACAACCAGGCCCAGACCATGGATGGAGGAGCCAGTGCGGGCGGCTACGGAGATGGAGCCCAGCTGATGGATGCCGTAGTTCTACAGACCTCCGAGATGCCCAAGACCCTGATGCAGGGAGACACGGGCACGGACGCTCAGTACGTGATCGTGGACCAGAACGGAACTGGAGAGGCCCGACAGATCATCATTGAAACCAGTCAGGCGGCAATCACTGGGCTGGCAGGACAGGCATCTTTCGTGACCTCTGGTGGATTGACTCTGACCGGGGGAGATGGCATGAACCTCTTGCAGGGAACCCAGCTTCAGACCATCACAGAGGACGGGGAGGTAATCCAGATGGTTATACCGGAAGGAGCTCAGATCGTAGAGAACGACGGCCAGGTCCACATCGTCACCACGGAGGCAGAGACCGGGAGGCAGTATATTCACGATCCTCAGACGGACACCATTACTATCATCCAGGATCCTAGTCAGCAGAACCTGTTTCAAGGCACTCAGATCATTACCGAGACTGATGCTCAGCAAGCTACTAGTCAGGAGGAAGTGGCAGAGGAAGATGGGACCATTATCAGTTTAGAGGAAGAGGAGACGGATGAAATGGAAGGAGTGCAAGCTAGTCAGACAGAGAAGCCTGTGGAAAGGGCCCCCGTCCAGGAGGAGATGATTGTGAAGGAGACTTACACTCCACTCGAAGACGATGTACAGGGTGATGGCGGTGTACAAGAAGAAACAGACAAGGAAGTACTTCCAAGAGTGGTTGCGGTGGCAACAGGAACTGAAGCTGTTTCTCAAATGGCTGAAATTTCGAAAGTTGACCAAGCTGCGGAAACTCAGAATGACAATGTTGTAAAAACACCATCGAAAGCTGCCGAAGTTGTTGTGGAAGTGTTGGTTAGGAGGAGAGGTCGACCAGCAAAGAAAGCTGAGGAAGTTGTCATTCCGGATGTAGTTGAGGAGGTGCCAAGTCCAGATAAAAAGCGTGGTAGAGGAAGACCAAAGTTGGAAGAAACTGTTGAAGCGGAGCCAGAGAAGAAGGGCAGAGGGAGACCGAAGAAAGAGACTGGTAAAGAAAAGGAAGCAGAGTCCGAGCCTGAACAACCTGCAGCTGAAGAAGTGTCCACACCAAGAAGAAGAGGAAGACCCAGGAAAGATACAGAGGAAGAACAGGCTGCAGAAGCACCTCCAGCTGCAGAAGTGTCGGTGACTATTCCAAGGAAGAGAACAAAGCCAAAACATCTTGAAGATTGTGAACTGGATATCAAATCTCCTGCTACTGATGAACAAACCACACCAAAACGGAGGGGCAGACCCAGGAAGGACACTAGCGAAGTTCAAGAAGAGGAGCCAGAAAAAGAGGTTGAACCAGCGGAGGAGGTAACAACGCCAAAGCGAGGGAGAGGCAGACCACGTAGGGATACAAAAGAGTCGCCTGCAGCTGCAGAAACGCCTACGCCTACCAACGACACCCCAGCAGAGACCAAGGTTAGATCAAGAGGAAGACCAAGGAGAGAATCTGCTCCGGATCCAGATACAGAAGAAGAAGCAACACCGGCACCAAAGAGGGGCAGAAAGAAATCTGAAGAGACGCCTGTGATCCAGATCATTACAGTTGAGACCACTGAAGACACACCCACCAAGAGAAGGCGAGGTAGACCACGCAGAGAGGACATCGTTCCCGTCGCAAGCCCAGAAACCGCCACAGAAAGTGTAGAAACGCAACCAGCGGAATTGGCAGCTGAATCTCCTGTAGTGCAGAAAGGCCCACAGGACGAGGATGGGGCAGAGGAGGTATCCGTTACAGTTAGGCAAAGAGGACGACCTCCAAAACAAAGTGAAGCAACACCACAAAGCACTCCCAAGAAGCCAGCATCCCCTGGAGCTGCTACTGAGGCTGTGGAGGAGGCTGTGGACGACACGCCCAGGAAAAGTGGTAGGAAGAGGACAAGGGATGATGAGGAACCCGAGGAACCTGAGCCTACTGAAGTCGCAACCCCAACTCCACCGTCTCCTGTGAAAAAGAAAATAAGGTGCCAGGAAATTGTCAAGCAAGAACCCATGGAGCAAGAACCTGTGGATCAGAAAATTGGAATTCTCCAGGACATTATCGAAGAGTCTGTGGCTGTCGAAGAGTCTATGGCTGCTGGTATAAGTCAATCTGTTGGGACAGAAATGCTCGAGATTGAGTATGTTGCAGTTCAGACTTCAACGAATCAGCACTCTGTAGAAACGGGAACTACGCCGATCACACCCGAGAGAGGAGTAAGAGATTTCGAGGACATGCCTGGGACGTCCAATGACATTTATGACATTGATCAGATTGACGAGGATGAATACGACGACAGTATGAAATCTTCAACTCAGGGGACCCAGACTCCGGTGACTGCACACTTTGTGGAGGTCGAGACCATCTACGAATCTCCCGGAAGGAGGTCTGTTCAAACTCAGACTGATCCACGTCTGAAGAAGAAGAAGTTCGGCCCTCTGAATGTTGATGCTGAAGCAGATCCTTTGATTGACGAGGAGGAGGATGAGACTGCCTACAGAAGGAGGAGGCGGAGGGAAGACGACATTAGCCTGTTTGAAGACACCGAGCCAAGGAGGAAGTCCATCAAGAGGAACATGGAAGAAGCACTGAAGTGTCCTTTCTGTGAACGAGCGTTCATTGGCCTGGTGAAGCACATCAAGAGCAAGCACAAAGATGAACCAGATTTTGACGAGGAGATGAGGAACGCGAAATGGCGAGAGAGGATCATGAAGGTGTCAACACAGGGCGTGGAGGAAAACGGTGAAACCTGCGAGGAATGCGGAAAGGTCACGAAGAACATGAAGCGTCACATGGAACTGCACCAGCAGAACAGGATGCAGATCCCGTGTCCCATTTGCGGGAAGGTTGTCCTCAAGACCGGAATGAGCTCCCACATGAGGACGGTGCACTCCGGCAGGAAGCCGTACAAGTGTCCTCACTGCGACTACACGTCCGCGTTCCGGGGCAACCTCAACACCCACATCAAGGGCATGCACCTCCACACCAGGCAGTACCTCTGCAACACGTGCAAGGCCGCCTTCAAGACCCTGGGCGCTCTGATCGGACACACCAAGCGAGTGCACGAGGGGTGGAAGTCGCCCAATCAGAAGATCTTCATCTGCTCCGTGTGCGAGAAGCGCTTCACCAAGAAGTATCACGTGGACCGGCACATGCTGATCCACACGGGCGAGAAGCCCCACAAGTGCAACGACTGCGGCCGGTGCTTCAACAACAAGTCGAACCTCATGTCTCACATCCAGCTGGTCCACAAGAAGCTGTCGCCGTACATGTGCGACATGTGTCACGAGACCTTCAAGCGCAAGAAGCTTCTGCTGGAGCACATCGGCAAGATTCACGTGGCCCACGGAGAGGCAGCCAAGGCCATGCAGGCGTACATCAAGCGGATCGAGGAGGAGGTCCCCGACGACTCCGAGGAGAACGCTGCCGCCGCCATGGAGCACACCATCACGCTGACCGAGGAGGCCGGGGAGGAGGGAGAGGACGGCAGCACCACGGTGTATGCAGCCGTGGGCGACGGCACCTACGCCACGGTGGTGGGCGACGCGGCACACATGCTGCAGGGGCAGGCGTTCACCACGTTGCAGACGGAGAGCGGGCAGGAGACCATCATCATCGTGCAGGCCGCCGACCCCAACGAGGTGACCCACGCCATCGTGGAGCAGGACGGGCCCGTGCAGTTTGCCATGCAGCCCACGGCGGAGGACATCAACGCGGCTGGGACTACTATATACACCACACTGCAGAGCTAGGTAAGAGTCCCAGAAGGTAGATCTGTGTAGTTTGTCCATTAACATTTATAGTTTGTAATGAAATGCACCGACATCCCTATTTCGTAGATTACAGCGGTAAATACTTAGTAAATATTTGGATTGACAAACAAACAACAACAAAAATCAAATTTCTTATTTTGTCTGCCCTAACCAAAAATTTAAAAATTGCACCATTAATAACAATTTAGTTTATATAGCGATCACCAAATACAGTATTATTTTATGCGTACGACGTCTGAAAGAAGGAATAGGCAAAAAGGCTCAATTTCCACATGCTGATGCTCTTCTTCACATACTCACATGCAAATTGAGCCTATTTGCCTGTTCCTTCCTTTGTGTTACGGATATCAACTTTCTGACGTCCAAAACATATTCTGGTAAAATAACACAAGTTTTAATCAGAATTTTCATAATAAATACATGAGTTACTTTTCTCTTTTCAGGTAGATGTATTATGAAGCATGCTCACCATCCAGATGAAATGTGTGTATCCACAAGACTGAAAACAGGAGGCTAAGTGCAGAACATAGGAAAGAATTATGTCTGCTTAGACAATATAGCTGAAAAGCTGAACATGACGGAAACAATGAAATTATCCATCATAGATCATAGTACTCGACTCAGTAGCTGTCCAAGCCGTTTAGTCAGCATTACAGACAATGATGAAATGAATGTGACCGAAATAGATATCATGCTAATTGTAAAAGGAAAATCTTACTCCTGCAATTTTGATGATCGCTATTTGTGAGAAAATAATTAATTTGTTGATGAGTGTTTTATTGGATTTAGTCTTACTATTGTATTTCTCCATGCCTGTTATTATTATACTTTTAGTAAATAGTGTGTTGACTTTCAACTACATGTACTAAAAAACCCAACCCAAGAAGTGTGTAACACATATATTTAACTGAACACTTGTGAGAAGGGTATTGATATTAATATTTATTTCCTTTGAAAAATAGTGCCTCATTTTGTTATTTATTTCCATATGCACTTGTCGCAAATGGTTGAAAGATTCCTGCAGCAATGTTAAACTCCATATTCACTCACTCCATATGCACATCCTTTCTTCCTCTTTTATTGTTTCTGATTCTGCATTTGCATCTGCTAAGGTAAATGTAGAAATCGTATTTGAAAATGTTAAGATATCATCTCGTATCTCGTAATGTCAGTAGGTACATTTCATGCGCTGCAATAGGTAGACAATATCATGTTTGCATTTCCATGGACTTTGTATAAAGTTGCACACCAAATCCAATTGTATGTACTGATAGAACTACATAACATATTCCATGTGTGAATGTGCATTTGATTGTAAACGTTAAATGCTTTCTGAATGTTTTTTGGAAAGAGTTACTTGTATTATTGCATTATTGCATTCTTAGTCTGTTTGATGTATGTTAAAAACATTTTTCCTTCATAGTGTTGGAATTGACTGTATAATGTAACTCAAATACACACTGTACATAAAATTTGGACTATATAAATAGTTAATGCACCGGACTATGTGTAATGAAAACAGTATTTAACATATCCTTTATAGTTAGCATAACACTGGTTAACATGAATCATTTACAGTATCGAGTCCACATATAAGAATTCAAGATTAAGATGTGTTTGTATTTTACATTGAATAGTATTCACTTGACGGTAAAGAGGTATGCACAACTGTATGCCTAATCTACATATATTATAGACTACAACGAAAATCAACAGTTGAAATTTTTAAAGATGTTAAATATGTATTTTATTCAATATTGCAAATATGGACACTATCAGTAATATAATAATGCAGGGTTTCTCCGAACGCGCAATCCTGCGTCCCATACGCAAAAATTGCAAGTTTGGACGCACTTTATTAATAAAGTATATCGACATGCGTTCCTGGGACTCTCAAAAATTGAAAGCTAAGTGGGACCCTGTATGGTACCAGTATATAATTTGTCCTGATTATTGAGCAAGCTAAAGTTTTACAGTATTATTGTACAAGTGGTCAAATGGAATTCCACATGTTTATGTATGTGATCATGGTAAAATTAAGCTTTTAGGACGAAATGTAAATACAAGCAATTGTTATTTGAAAACATTCAACCTTTATGGATAGTTTTGCATGTGTGTCACAATTACAGTTTATTTGAACACTTGTGTTGTTTTGCCAATCTGTCACTGTGTCCTCTTGTATCTGTTCAGCGAGGAAGATAATCACATGTTTGTTAGGCTTTGAAACTTTGAGATGATATTGTCAGGTGGGTTAGGTGATATCAGATAGGTGGGGAAGAGATGTTTGTGTTAGGTTTGGAAGATGAAATGTTTGCATTAGGTTAGGAAAATTTAAGATGTTATTTTTAGGTGGAGAAGATGTCAGATGTTTTTGTTTGGAAGATGAAATGTTTGTGTTGCGTGAGGAAGGTGATATCTGATGTTTGTGTTAGGTTTGGAAGATATCAGATGTTTTGGAATATGTCTGATGTTAGGTGGAAAGATGACATCAATAGTTCTGCAGCTGTACATTTCTTTCTTTCTGTTTCATTTTGTACAAATTCTGCAAACTAAGAAATCAATAAAGCTTTTGATTTACTTCTAATGGATTTATTTACTTATTTTCTATTATTGTCCCGAGATTACAAAACCTTTTTGAATACAATTTCATGCTCAACTCAATAGTTTTGTTCACATATATAAAATTTTAGCTAGAAAATGAAATCGTACTCGAAAGATTTCGTAATCTTGGGGGTGCTATAACATGTTGACAATTATTTGGTGATCAAGAAAGTACTGTAGCATGGCCACAAAGTTGTACTTTTCACAAACATTGGCATTATTGTTTGTGATGACCAAAGGTCTTGTGATGGTTTGAACCAGAACTATGTGAACATTTATATTGCGCAAAATCCATACTCAAAAGCATGCTCATGGTGCTACATTATTACCCCGTCAACAGATCTGTGTGCATTGCTTCTCATTTCTTTTGGGAGTATACAATCCAAACTCGTTAAATCTCCAATCAACTTGAAAATGAAGTGCTTCTAAATAACTTTACAATCACAATGGGTCATGGCAATACAGATGTCATCTGTGGTCTGTCGGTACCACCCAGTGCTCGCAGGTTTACTGCAATAATCTGCGATGACAAGTCGTGGTATAAGTGAAAGAATCGTTAAAGCCGTTCTAAACCTCCAATTTAAAACAAAAACTCAAAATGCTTTCCTACATTTCCATATAAACGATATTATACGAGCGCTTCATTTTCTTTTTGCGTACATGTACCCTGGTACCATCATTTTTGTATGGTATACACATTAGTTGAGGTTGTTGGATATTTTAATTTTCTAATAATTAATTTTAAAGATTCGGTATATTTTTGATAACATGAATTGCTCAAGACACACCTCACAATATTACAAATAGGCTACTGTGCATATATTAAATAACCCGACTACAATGACCATGCACTGTACACAATCTACATCGTAAAAATATGCGCCTAGTATGGAAAGCAATGCGATTCAATTTGGTATGGAACACACCAACTCTGCATACACTCTCTCCTTGTAAACTTTGAAGACTTAGAACTACCTTGAAGAAAGGGCGCGGGTCTGAATGAATTTTAAGAAAAGCCGTATAAATCAATGCCTATACTTGTAAGCATCGCTGTAGTAAATCTACTTAGGACCATTATCAGATTATAGATAGTTGAGCACTTTTGTAACTGTGGCATTCTAACATGCTCATACCAATGAACGTAAATTGAGTAATGTTCATATTATGAGTACCACGTACCGTATGGAAAGGTGTTAAATTGGCAAGCCGTACCCTAAACTACCAGTGATTCTGCTTAGAAATATTATTCTTTTAAAATTGCGCCGAGTGAGTTAATTTATTATAGAGTTGACCAGCAGCAAAATGAATGTAATGTTCTGGACATTCGTGTAATGTACATTCTAATTTCTTATACGTAAGCTACTCAAACCATGACTTATACATGTGTGTGTGTGTGTTTAAATGCTTTGACAGTCGCCTTATACAGTGCATACCGTATATATATGCAACCTTCCAGTTTATCACGTGTTGAATGCAGGGCAAGTCGATTAATTCAGTAGGGGTGCTCATAAACATTTCCATTGGTATTGGCAGTTTGGCGACGTTGAGCATTTTCACATTATTCACATGATAAAATTATTTAATCTAAACTAATATACGACATTCATTGAATGATTACTGTGAGTTTATAGTTCCCTAACCGGAAAACACCTTATGATCCCACCCCTTTGAATGAACGTGTACGCGACGAAGTATAATCGATAACCAGCTGATAACTGCATCATGGCACGTGACAGCGCATTGTGAACAGGAAACGTGGGAATGAAATAGACAGCCGATAGATACTTGTCAACAGTCAATGACACAATGCCAACAGTGGTAAGTTGTAATCACCAATAATCATCTTGATCTGCCGTCTGTGAAATGATCTGATGATAGTCAAAGTCTCGGCTGATTGGAATCCAAACAAACTATCCCTGCATCAGGCTGTTGCTATTCATGAACTTCATGATGTTCAAAGTGTTTTTGTTTTGACAAACTGCACAGTCAACTGTCGATAACACTGACTGTGACACTGACAGTGTCATATCGCATGCAGAAATATCACCTGATAATGATATGATTTCTTTGATTGGTTATTTCTTACTCGATCTAATATATACTATTACTAAGTAGTCTAAGATTCCAGTGGGCTTTTCTTGACACTGTTTGCGTGGGTGTGGGGTGTGTATGTGGTGTGTGTGTCTGTGTGTCTGTGTGTATGCATACATGTTAGCTGTTATGCATACAAGTTAAATTCATTTACCAGTTGTAAATGCCTGAATGATTATATGGAAAATAGCCTATTTTTAATTGAACCAAGTAAATCTGTTTTATCCAATATTTCATTGATTGGGCGGATCCAGGAATTTGGTTTTGAATCTGTTGATGAATATTGTAGGTCTGTATCATTTTATGTCAAATGGAGAAGAAAAACATGTATAGAGCAGTGCGAATCTCAATTATTAAATGAGTTAATCAGCTTATACTATATATATTATGATATTTTAAACATAGCTTTCAATAAATAACAAATAAAATGAAGAGAAAAAAATGTAAATTACTGTATAATATAGATAAGAGACTTTTCAAACTGATGGCATTGAAGGGACACAACTCTGTAAAGCTTGTAGAACTATTGAAAATAGTAGCACTGATTGGCTGCTCTCTATTATAGCTTGTAGACTTTATTTATGAATACTGTATCATTTGTTTGTCATCCGTAATGTGCCGATTATATGGTGTGCATGTTTTATTTGTGCTATGAGCACATTTTCGAGCATGTTTTAATTCAATATTGATGTCCAGTACACATTATTATTATTATTATTATTTATTTTTAACCTACAGGACATAATGATAGATGCATTGATGTATCTGCAGTACATTTTGGTATATATACTTAGTCAATATATCAAATATGCAGGACATTTATGATATTCAGTGCCTATTCAAGACACATATTGTGACATACCGGTAATGCCAGAAGAAAACTCAAATGATCTCAAATTATGGAACATTTCATTTAGCAATTTTCATGTTCACCTCAACGTTTTGTTCACAAATCCCCATATAAAATTTGAGCGTGAGCAGGAAACTGTACTCAAAATCATCATAATTGAAATGTTTTCATATCCTCGGGCGAGCGAGGTGATTTATTTTTGTTGACGTTTTCCAACTATTACACGGCTGGGTCCGGTGAATGTTCTCAGCTGTCTGACTGGGCTATAACTGTGACCTATGCCTGGACCAAACCATACATGTGTGTTCCGTTACTCAGGTAGTGGCACATTGCTTACCCCGACACCTTGAGAGTAGCCACCAGTGTTTACCTGGAAGGAAGGTAGGATGTGTACACCGTACTTACAGCCTTGTCAGCTGCTTACTGTAGGAGTTATTAAGTGTCAGCGGGGAATATGCTGTAATAGTTATCAGTTGTGATTGGGGAATATTACAATAGTTATCAATTGCATATGGGGAATAGTACAATTGATAAATGTATGTGGGGAATATGCTGTGATAGTTATCAATTGTGTGCACATGGTGAATATTATTAATTTTGTGAGAGGAATGAGTAACAGTAGTTGTCTATTTTGAAATGGGAATTCAGTAAATAGTTATCATATTGTGAGTGGGATACTGTCATATTTATCAACTATGAGGGGAAAATTGTAATAGTTATCTATTTTGAAGGAGGAAATAGTTATCAATTGTGAGTGGGGATACTGTAATAGTTATCAATTGTGAGGGGAATAGTTTAATAGTTTAACAAGTATGAGGGGGAAATGTTATCATTTTCATCAACTCTATCAGGGGAATGTTATATTTGTTATCACCTCTGTGAGGAGGGACTATTGTAATAGTTATTTTGGGTGGGATATATTTTACTTTATCAAATTTGATGGAGGGAATATTGTAATAATGATCATCTATGATGGAAATATTAGGTAATTATTATCAACAATGGGGGATTATTGTAATAGTTAATATTAACTCAATGATGGAATATTAAGTTATCATCTACCCGGTATATATAATATTATGGTCTTGCAACAAGATCACTTTCAAATATGTGTATGATTTTTCAGTAAATTGTGTTAGAATTTATAGTGTTCATATATGCGTATGCTAATTCATATATATATCTGGGTGTATTCAAAACTGACGACATGCATCAGCCAGTACTTCTGACAGTGCATTACTAATGTAAACTCTTCCAGTTCTCTTTACCATGACCAATTAGTAAATTTTGTTTTATCTATAAATTCATTATGAGCAATGCATATACCACACTCTTCATTCAGAATTACAGATTACCTTTCGACTAGGATCCGAGTTAATGCTGTTATGTTCCTTCACTAAAGCGGCAAGTCTTACACCATATATTTCTCTGGGGACATATAATCCATAATTCATATCAACTCGAGAGTTATCAAAGCGGCAAGGCTTACTGCATATATTTCACTCAGGACATATTATCCGTAACTCCTATCAACTCATGAGTTATTATCCGTAACATGCCAGGAATGTAATGATAGAGACTATAGTATTATACTTAACACATCGTTGCTATAACTCCCTGCCAATCTGCCGATGTCCTACAGAGGAAGTCGAGGACTAGGGTACATGTATCCCAGACAAATTAACCCTATTGTGTGGGGTAATGGGGGATTATGGCGACACACGGAGGGTCAATATTGTCGTGGAACCATCCCAGTGGACACTGGTCATCTGACTGAGTACTGAGTAGAATTAGTAGCAGTGTTGTACGTCGCTTTGTCGGTGTGGGTGGGATAAGTACCAGATACCGCATTAACACAAAATCCCCAACACACCTCCCCTTCAACACACGAACATGCTTGTACAGCACTTAACATGCATATACACAGATACAGTGCCAAATGATGACTGTTACGATACAAACTTGCATATGATATGAAACTTGTACTATATGTTCCGACATTGTCTACTTAATCTTTGGAAACGTTCTAGGAAATGACCAGTGGTCTCACATTGTTGCAGTGATGATTAAGAAAATAAATTGTAATCTATTTTGTCAGATTATTTGAAAGATGGATGTATGTCATATTAATAATTCCATAAAAATATTGTCAATAATTATTTAAAA
>JAVCKZ010047774.1:0-18757 GCA_034780755.1 Lepetodrilus elevatus
GCAGCAATTAAATGTGACAATACGTCGGTCGCATTTTTCGCATTAATATTCTGCTTGCATTAATTTCATGATTTACAATGGCCAATGCTAACATTTCTTATTTGTATCACTACGGTATTCAGGCTAGTGAATTTTAAAGTTCGTTTCTATCGCTGAATTGTTTACTGTATTTGTCAACAGAGTCGCTGACCGGCAAGGTGGTGTGGGTGACTGGCGCCTCGAGTGGTATTGGCGAACACCTAGTCTACCAGCTGGCGGCCGCGGGATGTCGTCTCGTTCTATCGGCGCGGAGAGAACAGGAACTGGAGAGAGTCAAGAAGGAATGTCTCAGTAAGATCTGATAGTCTGGTGTTCCTTCAGAAGAAGTTGCAATATTTTATTTTATTTATTAATTTTTATTTTCTATTTTTTTTAATTTTTGCAATAGATTTTATGATTCTCTGGTATGGCAATTTATATGTCATTAATATATCTAATCATCTATTGTTTACTGCTGCAATCATTCTGTAGACTATTAGCTTGTTATTTGCAGTGCATGGTCCTCTGAAAGATGAGGATGTACTTGTGGTTCCTCTGGACATGGTGAAGCAACAGGAACACTCTGATGCTGTGGAGAAGGTCCTCAAGCACTTTCAACAGGTACTGGTTACAGGCCTATTATCGCCTGAAATATGAATGTTTTCCTGGATATTTTTCTTAATACAGTGCTCCCTCGATATAAGGCCCTTCGATACACTGCGGATTCGGATACAACGCGGGGACCCCATTAAAACAAATAAGAAATAAAAAATCTATTTTTTTCACCAATTATATTTGTTGATATAACGCGGGTGGCATGTCATGGACCCCAACTTCAGCATTATATGTACATCAATTTCATTATTCTTACTATGGCACATGTATAGCTATAGTGTGACCTTATGGTATATTCAAAGTTATCTGCGGCACTTCGGTTATAGCGCGAGCGACGGCAGAAAACAGGGTAAAAATAGGCCTTTTTATGTCACTGGCAGGACCTATTATCGCTAATAGTGACAAATCAAGGGTGATAACTGCAGTGGGTAGACAGCACATCCTACCAGAGTTGACATTTTAAACTATTCTCCAGGTGGACATCCTGGTGAACAACGCCGGGAGATCCCAGAGGGCGGAGTGGAAGAACACGTCGGTGGACGTAGATCGAGAAATGCTGGAGACGAACGTTCTCGGACCGCTGTCCCTCACCAAGGCTCTTCTCCCCCACATGCTGGAGCGGAAAGTCGGCCATGTTGTCGTTATGTCCAGTCTCGCTGGAAAAGTAGGTACGGAAGTGTTCATATTGCCTCAAATCGCCACTCAAGTGTTTTTAATTGGCATTTATATTTTCTAGTATTTCAACTTTTAATTTTTAATGATATTCTTAAAAGTTATCTGCAACATGCAGTGCTATGGATGTTGCGTGTTTCATCCTGTCCTAAACTGACAAGTTGTGATTATAAGTGAAAGAATCTTGAAAACTGCTCTAAACCTCAATTTTAACAAAATGTGGTTGAAATAGCTTAAGAATTGTTTCATCCTGTCCATAAGAATTGATTACATGTATAATGTATTGTAATTTATTAATTTTTAGCAATTTTCTCAAAGAATTATGATCGATTTTGTTTGTTTGTCAGGCGTCCCTACATCTGGTTCTTATACGGGATCAAAGCATGCCTTGCACGTATGTAATATTATTATTGTTATTGTTATTGTGTATGTCCAAATTAATCGCTTTTCCGATGTTATTCCACTCGTGGGGAAAGATGTGTAGACATGAGAGCATCATGCATAATGAGTTGCTTTAAATATACCATAACTATATCATTTTTAACCCTCTCCCTGCTGGATAAGGAACAACCACTGCTCTTTGGGGAATCTCTGGTTGCCTTCAGCATGGAGTGAGTGAGTGAATATGGAGTTTAACGTCGCTGCGGGAATCTTTCACCCATTTGCGACGATCTTCAGCATGGAGAGGGTTAAATGCCACCAACATGTCCAGTCCAGTCTGATCATATATTTTTCCGTTTTGAAAAAAACCAACATTATCGTAAATAAAATAATGATGTTCATGTTTGCAGGGATGGTTTGAAGGTTTGCGAGTTGAAGAGTTTCCACGGATTAAAGTAACAATGGTGTGTCCTGGGCCCGTATTCTCCAACATACTATCAATCGCCATGACTGAGGAAAAAGGAAAGGTCAGAAAAATTATATTACCGTAATTCTCCTATTATTTCGAACCTTCTAATATTTCAAACCTTCTAATAAATTACACACACAAAACAAACCAAAAAAAATAACCCTAAAGAGTGTTTGTATTTCATTACAAACAATGATTTTAAGCCTTATTATTTCCTCCAATAAATGTATATGTGTTAGGAAATGTACATTTTCAATGTTCATACTTTTAAAATAATTAAAACAGATAAACCCATTAAAAATGTAATTCAGCAAGAAAAGGGTTAATTTCTTGCACCTGGCATCTCACAATTTTTATAAATCAAAAACCAGTGATTATCAATGTTTTTACATTTTAACTACAATGTTTTTATATGATCATTATTGTAGAATCTGAACTCAGAAATGAAGCCGACAGACAAACGCATGCCTACAGCCCGCTGTGCCCATCTCACCGCGGTCGCTATTGCCAACCAGCTGGACGAAGTGTGGATTTCCCAGCATCCTCCACTCATATTTATGTACTTGTATCAGTGGTTACCATCGCTGGCACGGAGGTGAGAAAATTCATGTATGAAATTCCAACTATAGTTTTTAAATTGGACCTCTTTTATACCGTGAAGAACAAAAATAGCAACATGCATGTTGGTACTGTAAATCATGAAATTAACGCGAGCAGAATATTAATGCGAAAAATGTGACTGCCATATTGTCGCATTTAATTGCTGCGCATTAAAGGTAAGATTGATGAACAAACATGAATGGAGACATGGCCGTTCGCATTTTATTGGTGTCGCATTTAAGTCTAAAATCTAGACGTCGCATTAAATTAGTGAAGCATTAATTTCGTGATTTACAGTAGCCTAATATATTTGTTTATTGATAAGAACTCACATTTTTTTGTCACCTAACTTAAATTGAGAAAATGTCGCAGAAATGTTAACCGCATTTTTTTTAAAAGCCACCAAACTTGTATTAAAATATTTCAATGTGTCAAAATTAATGAAATTCCAGTCCTTGAGGGAACATATCTAAACAATGTACAATGTTTGCTACAGATGCCTTTTTCCGCTCAGTTTTAGTGCTTTGTTGACACTAATGTAACATGCTTAACATGCACAATCCTACTTAATCCTTCAAGCTAGGCCCGACTTGTCCAAACTACTGTCAAAAAAACAAAAGCCATAATTTTGTCTTCAAACAAGTTGCCAGTTGTTACCGTAGCCCAAAACAGATGTGTTAATTCTTGTGCTATGAGAATTGCTTTCGAGTCTTTGACTTGAAAATTGCCCTTAATGACGGAGGACGCTTGATATTTTGTGGTCCTGTATCAAGCCACGTCTAATTAGTAGTGTCGCCAGCATTGCGGGATGACGGATCTGTCAATCAACGTACCTCTTTTTCTTTTGTCTGTCATTCCCAGAGTTAGGTTCATTTCCGGTCTGTATGCTAAAATAGCAGTTTGACATCGTGGCCATGTAAATTATTTCGAGATTTTTTTTCTTTCTATTGTTGTCAATGTCAGTTGTTTGCTGAACCGGTCGTAAACTAGGCCTTAGTTTTAATAGTGATAATTACAATATGAGTGAAATATCCTTAAAAGTAGCTCTAAGCCTTACGGTAATTCAATTTATTTGGCAGCAATTGTCCTTGTGGCTTGTCTATGACTATTGTGAGGTAAACAAAATACAACACTCAAATCTTAATAAAACATGCTATTGTTTTATTACAGTAAAACAAAAACCATTGTAAATGTTGTTATAATCAGATAATGTTAATATTCAAGAACAAAAATTCATAAGAATGAACATTATTTAAAAAAATTATTATTATTATTATTAGTAGTAGTAGTAGTAGTAGTAGTAGTAGTAGTAGTAGTAGTATTCTATTATTGTATTATTATTATTATTGTTCTTGTTATTGATTGAAAAAGACAAACATTTTCCAACTTACTACATCCATTCCTATGGACCAGGTATAATAAAAGTACACGCCATCAAGTAAATATTGACTTTGATTTTTCTCGGTGTATTTCCTTCCCCATCATTCATCCTCTTTACTGCCCCGAGATGAGAATTATATTTCCACAAGGACACGGTCGAGCAGAAACGCTGTTGAGTTCTGGTTATTTAGTGACGTTGTAAAGTTGTCTGAGAGGTACTCCCATGACTAATAGGCCTCCAAAACAGGAGAGCGATCTGGGAACCAGTACATGGCAGACAGACAGACAGATAGGCAGGCAGACAGACAGACAGACAGGCAGACAGACAGGCAGGCTTGCAGGCAGACAGACAGACAGACAGACAAACAAGCAGACAGACAAACAAGCAGACAGACAGACATATTCTGTCAGACCAAACAGACAGACAGGCAGGCAGGCAGACAGACAGACAGACAGGCAGGCAGACAGACAGACAGGCTTGCAGACAGGCAGACAGACAGACAGGCAGGCAGGCAGACAGACAGACAGACAGACAGATGGAGGGAAATCAGATTACTAGTAAAGCTATTGCATACAAATTAATAAAGTATTTTGTCTTGAGGCTGAATTGATACAATTCTTTTCACCATAGCAATCCTTACAATTTTCATGATCTAGGACGATGTAATTATGTTTGCCGTTTTCATATTTTCCCCCCCTGTCTCTGTATTAATGCATTATTGAAATGGCAATATTTTCTCAGCTTGTCTGCAATTATCACCATTATGGAAATGAGGAAGACCATTCCTATGGTTATTGGATCCTGTAGTTACAGTTTCTACTTCTATTCATTCGGTCTGAACAATGCAGTTTTTGGCCAGTTCTTCACATTCTCAGATTTCTAATAGCTTCAACATGAGGACAGGGCTCCGTAATTAAATTATTTTTAGAAACATTGTCCTGATTAGCTGAATATCTTGACAGCTTTAGCTCGGCAAGAACAGAGCTCTAAAGGAACTTAATTTTAAAATTCAGTCCCTTGAAATTTTTCGTAAAATCAATACTCATTTGATCTTTGAGCCCTCGTATGGAGGAGGGAACGTTACGTGTCAGATTTCATGTCACATGACATGTCGCATGGCCATGGTAACCGTGACATCAGCCTGCATCTCTACGCATCCCGACAAAATCAACAATAAATTTTTAATCTTCCTCCTTGTCAGTTTCATGCCTCCACACCCCTTAAATTTCATTATGAACCCTGCCGTTCTCAGTTCCAGAACATCCCATCCATTTTACGAGGTTGGAGATGTCAAGAACGGCAAAACAACAGATGTTGCCCTGTGAAATGTGAAAGAAGCTTGCACTGTAGCTGTCTTTTTTTGTGTGTCTAATAATGAGGAATGGCTGGCCCCATCTGAAATTAACATGCTTCATTCCCTAACATCAATCAGAGTCCGTACCCATTACCAACCGGGAAAAAAACCTGACCGTTTCTTGTCGCCTCTGCATTCGTCATATACTGCATATTCCTAATAGTACTACTAATAAGACATGTGTTAATGAGCTACGTTTGTAAAAACAATAATTGTCAGAATTTTTTCTTTGGGAAAATAGAGTTGTCATATACTGCATATTGCTAATAGTACTACTAATAAGACATGTGTTAACGAGTACTACTAATAAGACATATGTTAATGAGCTACGTTTGTAAAAACAATAATTGTCAGAATTTTCTAAGGTACATAGAGTTGTCATATGTTTGGAAGTTAACAGGTGAAATGGATATTGAATAATGGTGGGTTATTTCACCTACGATCAGTGATCAGTGTCAAATGGTGAGGATAGCACTATGTCTTATCAGCACCTATGTTTTAACACAGACATGCTGTCTTCATGTTCTGCAATAGGATCGGTGGTGAATAGATATTAGTGAAATAATCTTGAAAGCGGCTCTAAACGCCAATTTAAAAACAATATATATTTTAGAAAAATAAATATAAATACTTTTTCAAAATTTGTCAGTTTAATATTTAATAGATATAGTCTAATGGTGACTAAATTATAATGTAACGTGTTATATTTGCATCAATTTACATGAAATGTAATCTAATTAATCAGAGTAGTAATATTAATAAAATATATAGTTTTGGATATCCTACTCTATTAACAGGAGTTTATGGTTAATAACTATGTAATTAAGTATTATTGGCATATTTCTATCACGTACTGACAAAGGTATTAATTATATTCGTAACGACATATGGTCCGACGACGCTGTCGCTAATTACTATTTGCATATGAAGACATAATGAGATTAGTGAATACACCCCGTCTACCCGTGAGGACAGACAGTTCATTAAGATTTGAAAGATACGAGGCATCTCGCTCCTGGCCATTTCCATGATTCAAGTTTCCCTATCGCATGTTCAATAGCATCTCAATATCATTACCTGCCTTCCGCGATTCCAGGTGTGTCTAGCGCTCATGCTAATAGCGCCCTCCATGTCGTCCGCATTCAATAATTAACACTCAATAGAAGGAAGTAATGAGTCATACCATTCTTCAAAGACAAGCATCCAGCATTTTGATAATTTGGAGCTCTATTACCTGATTAGGTAGGAAGCGGGAAAAAGCGTCAACGCTGGACCGCTTATAAAGGAATACAATACGCGCAGAAAGAAACGGGACAGGTTGCGTATTTTCCGTAATGGTTCGAGTGGGGAATGCAGGCTATTGGTTCGTCCGGGCTATTAGCAGCTTGCATGATTGATGGGAGAACGCTGCTGATTTCAAATTGATGACCATTGTACAGAACCAAACATGCGCCTATGTTCAAATGTTGTCATAGACGTGGACGGTGGATCAATGTCTTTTAGTAAGAACGTTCTGCTTTTGAATTAAATCGGTGTTCTGGAAGCAAATCGGAGCATTAGCTCAAAGAATGGCGTTCGTTATTTTATATCTGTTTCAATTTCGCGAAACGCATGTCGATGAATGCGGATGAATGTAAATGAACGTTCACGATTTGCATACTTAGCTCACGGGGAGGGGGATCTGATCCTATACCTTAATATCGACGTGCAATACGCGAAATATGATTATCACCTGAAATGTCTGCAATGCACATTAGTACACGAGCATTGTCTGACTGGTTGTGTTAAAGACAGTCTGATTGTCTTGGCAATCATTAGCCGCGATGACAAGCATGTGTTACTCATTGCATCGCCATGGTTACCAGAGGCCGAGCACCAGCAAAAGGTGCTTTCCCCATTCAAATGCCAGTCACGTGAGTTCAGAGTGAAAAAATTGGAGTAGCGTCACACAGAGACATTGTTAACGATTCCATCAATAATAGTTCTTGCTGGGCGTGCGCGTGTGCTGGAGTTGGTTCTCTGAAAGCACGTGCGCTGTCTCTCCGCAGCCAAGCAGGCAGCTTGTGCAGAGCTGTGGTCCTCCGCGGTGCTATGCCAGCTTAAGCCGTGAGCCGTCGCCGCTCCACAGTTACTGTTAGTTCACGGTCCGCTGGTCACCCAGGCCTGAGTGATCTCGCTATCGCTCTCTCTCTCTCTCTATCACTCTCCATGGCAGAGCGTTGCAGGCTTGTTTCACTGGCGACTTGACTGAAAACTCTCTCGCCATGGGTCAGCAAGGATTTGGATAACATTTTCAGAGACGGTTGAGGAATATTGTCAGGATTTTGGAGCCTACCAGCGACCGCTGCAGCATGCAGGTAAAAACGAAAAATTCTTCCATTTTTTTTTCTGTGTCTGATTTTAGAAACCTGTTTGCAGAATCGGCTGACAAAGAGAGCTATTTATAGAACTTACACATGGCTCTGTTGTGAGGTAGTGCAAGACAGTTGTAGAATTGGACACGGTTTCGGTATTTTAATGTTTGGTGTGTGGGGTTTTCTAGTGAGGTTGACTGGAGAAGTATAGGGTTATTGGGGAGGGGGAGGGAGGTCTGTGGAGCGTGATTGTGATAGACACAGAGACGGACCCCCGTCAGTCAATGAACTCTGACAATGAACTGGATCACTACTGATGATCTCACAACACATCAGAACAGCTTTCCCTTTCAGAAAATGCAAACAGAGAAATGGATATAATAGCGGCAGAATTTATAATGATTTGCATTTGCAAGTGAATTACTATGATCCAAGCATCGTGTTAAAGATACGCCTGTGAATTATAGATAGGCGGTTGATTTTATTGTTAAATTTATTAGTCAGAATACGAATATTGATTCGTGTGCTGCTATTCTGACCCGGAATTATAGGATGTATCGGTTTTCAGATAATGGTGTCTAAATGTGAATTGTTTAATATTAAATGGCAACAGTTGCATTGAATTGATATTACTATTTCAAAATAGCATATATTTCCATTTAAGATTTTATTTGCATAATAGGACATTGGTATTTTTCATTGGCAATGTTATCAATAACCTTTTTCAAACTCAAGTAGTCCTTAGTAAGAACGTCATTTTAAAGAGATCTGCAAATAACATGTTTAAATGCTTAGGAAAGGACATTCCTCTCTGGCTTCTTTCATAATAAAGTATACTAAATTATAACAACAATCTGTAGCTTTCATATTATGATGAAAACTCATCGCCATCTAAGACTGGTTAGTCATTTTTCCGTCTTCCGAATACGTGATGTATATAATTATTTCGCATGGACTACAATCACAAGATTTAGTGTGTTTTGTAACTGAGAGCTCTGCATTTTTTTTAATGAGTTAACAAAAGAAATAATACAGTTGGGATAAAGTGTGAATAATTTATCAAGGTAGTTCAGTATTACCAGAATAGCTGCTACATGTAATACCAAGGCTGGAAATAAGTGTACTCTTATGTAGTCTCCGACAAACCAACCGACAACCAAACCAACCGACAACCATCTGCAGTGTCCATCATGGTAGTAAGTGCTTCTATACTTGACATTCTCGACTTGGCATCGCCGAAAATACCCCAGTGTGGAGCTCTGAGCATGCCCCCATGCCTGTGAAATTAATTGTAACTATGCACCCAGAAACTTATCCTACATTCGTACACTTTGCAAACTGAAATTCCTCAAATTTACATTAAAACAATTAAATTTGACATTGACTTAATTAATCATTACAGAAAATTGTATTGGAAAACCAACTACGAGTCTAAATTGGAAATTAAATTTAATGCAAACCAGTCATAATTAGTGGAATCGTTTTTTACGTGAATTCAATGAATCTTAATCTGTAGCAATAGTATACAATAGCTAGCCGTCCATATACAATAAAGCCTGACAAGCCAAGACTAGCTTTCACGCTAATCCCTTTATACATATACTGCAATAAAATGTTAAAATCATGTAGCCTACCAAACCTGAACGACTCTTACAGGGATTTGGAGTCTATCCAGCTTAAGACAACGATGTGCCATTCTTTGTATCAGATTGGAAACGTGATTATTACGGTACTCAAACACATAACATCCTGTAGTACATTCCAATGAAATCTCAATAAGAAGATCCAATAAAGTGTAAAATCCACATGTGTGCTTATATGCTCGCCTTGGGGACAGATCTATCCTTGATTCTGGGGCTTATCTACAGCAGTAAGGACCCTTGAAGTAACATTATAATGACACACTCCAAGGTGTTTGCAGTCCCATGGGAGACTTCCAACGACTACGGAGACTCCATGTAGAACTAACGAGCTTATTGATGAATAGCTGATTTCCAGATAATTATTCCCGGGAGCTAGATGGAGACATGGCAACTTGTACGTATTGTAATATCCGTGCACGGTAACTGAAAATTGTTTTATTTATTTTATGATATGTCCTTAATCAGTCTGTATGAGATTTATTGGTGGAGACATGACAACTTGTACGTATTGTAATATCTGTGCACGGTAACTGAAAATAGTCTTATTTATTTTATGATGTATCCTTAATCAGTCTATATGAGATTTATTGGTTGAGACGACAACGTGTACTGTCCATGCACATTTACTCAAAATTGTTTTAAAATTATTTTTTTTATAATGTACCCATTACCAATCTATATAAAATAAGCAAGCCAAACTATTTTCGTTTTAAAGAGATTAGCAGCCAAAAAGAATAATCATGTATAATTCATATTTATCATCATGGCAAAGTTGTAATTTGAAGATTTAAGATTTCAAAACCTCAATGTAAGTCCACCAGTTTGTATTTTTATGTTGTCAATCTGAGCTTGCGGGTTCTCTCGAGTTCAACTTTCTAGCTGATAATATCACACGGTATTGATTTTGTACATAAGCTCTTCCCATGTCTAGATAGTGCTTCTTACATTTCCCAATATAAATATCAATGTATAAGTATGATGAAGAGTTAGAATCAATAGCTGTCCTCTGCATCCAATAGGAACCTGGGATCTCTAACCTTTTCAAAGTATACAGAATGGCCATTCATATGAAAGCTTGGAATGTTTCCTAACCGATGGTATACCACTCTGTATGCCCTATGCCAAAATCTTGAACCCATTATTGGGATATTGTAGGAGGTTTGTTCTTTGAGGTTTTCTTCTAGTAGGTAGGTGCACCTAGAGTGTGTTTAACAGGTGGTGGATCCCGATAGACATGCCACGTTCCCATCGTGATAGACGTGGATAAACTTTTGATAAAGAGGGAGAAAATAGCGGCATGATTTCAGGTGTAAATAGAGGCCTTGGCCATTCTCCCAGAATGTTCGGCACACAATGGGGGTCCTTGTAGGATCAGAGAACTTGGTGCTGCTGATATGGAACACCTTTGTGTTGTTCTTGGTGGGAGTTCATGCCAAGTAACATTGTCTTTCTGGCACCCTTGGTGGAATACGTTGGTTATTCTGATGGAGAAAAACAATCAGAAAAATGTGAAGTTTTATACATATAAAGGAGCATACCATTGTAAAGCCTTTTTGTAAAACTTTATTTTGTAAAACTTTAATGCAAATCATTGCCACTGAATCCTCATCGGGTCAAAGAATGAATTACTGTTTTCCTATCACTAATGCACTCAATGTAGGGACAACTAAGATAACCAAGAACATTTCTTTTTTTATGGTGTACTATATATCCACTCAATATTCACTTAATATCAATGACAATGTATCTTCGTAAAGTTTTATTTATATAGGTTAAAAGTAATTATCTAGTTTTTCCAGTATGAATCGATTGCACAGATCCATGACTTCATTAAATCATAATGAATTATATATTGATCTGGTCATTAATTGGATATCTTCTAATATCCAATTACTGACCAGTGCCTGGAGTTGGATATCATCATGTCTTTTGTAAAACATTCTACCAGACAGTATTGTTGCATACCCATAACCATATTGTTACACTCTTGAACAAAATGCTTAGATCCACACTGATCCAGTCAACACAGATGTAAAATTGATACCCAGTAGGAAAAGATGTTAACCTTCTAGCAGCTGAAACGTCTGTTTTGGTTGGATACTCCCCAGGGAGTTGACAAGGTAAAATGAGTGCACAGTGATCCATTGACTGGGGTAAATAATAATAGCGTGTAGCGCTTCAAGTATGCATTAGCATGAAGACATGAACTTTATAAATGTATCCCTCAGTGACGTTAAACTCCATATTCACTCACTCACTCTATTATTTATTTATTTATTTATTATTTAATCTTGCCCATGTGCCCCGAGATACGATATGATCATGCTTGGAATGTCAGGCAAATCTCATGACTTACCTTGGTCTGCGCAGTGTCAGGCAAATCTCATGACATACCTTGGTCTGCGCAGTGTCAGGCACATCTCATGACATACCTTGGTCTGCGCAGTGTCAGGCAAATCTCATGACATACCTTGGTCTACAGATTGTCAGGCAAATCTCATGACATACCTTGGTCTGCGCAGTGTCAGACAATTCTCATTTATAACATACCTTGGTCTGCGCAGTGTCAGGCAAATCTCATGACATACCTTGGTCTACAGATTGTCAGGCAAATCTCATTACATACCTTGGTCTTCGCAGTGTCAGGCAAATCTCATGACATACCTTGGCATGAGCAGTGTCGGGCAAATCTCATGACATACACGGGCCTGCAGAGTGTCGTATGCTTGACATAGCTTTGTACAGCAGCTCCCCACACACTCTACTCTACATACATGTATATACTTCTGTGGTAGAACCAGGATTCCATCTGTGAGGAGCTGTACAGGATAGATATGTTGAGATGAACAACCTGTAGGCATTGCTTGGTATATCTGGCACCATTGTGTTAAGGTTAAGGAAATAAAATTGTTAGCGGGTTATGGCATGTAAACAAATCGAGTCTGTTCTGAGATCCGGAGTTGTTACCTGCTGATGAAATGAGGTAAATCTGTACGCTAACTCATGTTTGTGATGAAGTTAGATATCGGTATGATGATGACTGATTTTTTTTTATGAAGTTTGATATCAGAAAGGTGCATAAGCTCTGACATATGTTCTTTCTTTAGGAAAGTAGTACATGCAAGATATTTGTTTGGTCTTCATCAGAAGTATATGCGCTTTCATATTGGGAAACACTAGTTACCTCCACTCAAGAAGATTAGTAGTACAATTTAGGATGGTAAACTCGTGAGTATTTAATATCGCTTGCTTAACAGTAATACAAACTTGTATGTAATACGATTATTACTTGCTTAGCAGTAGTACAATATAGGACAGTATATCAGTGAGTATGTAATATTGCTTGCTTAACTGAATAACAGAATATATACCGTAAATATGTAATCATATCCAATGGTTATGATTTGATTTACAAAGAAATGCATGTGCAGGAGACGTATCGGGGGCATCAGTATCTTCAAAAGTTAAATGTTCTCAACAAATGGTGCTAATTAGTGTATTACCATTCTACTAGATGGACTTTTATAAGAATTGCATAAGTTTGAATCAGTCTGTGTGATACTGGATGAAGTAACACAACACGACCTGCTTCTCTCACAGTGAAAGTTAAAGGCACAGGGCTGATATTGATCGGGTACTCACTCATTAAATGTTTAAGCACATTCCCAAAGGTGGCTTGTTTGGCTGGAGGCATACATGGGGGCTTTAATGACAAACAATTATAAATTTCACAATTTATCAATCCCAAGTGGAAAAAGTATGACATAGAACATCTCCCTGCCATGATCACATCTTGAGTAGTTCTCTCGCCGGCTTTTCATGATTTGCCACAAATATGGTATTGCATTATTGAATTTCGTCTATGGGGATGTGGCCAGGAATAGTGAATGAAGTCGCAGATGCATGCATGTACATATTTGCAGTGGTATCGAGTTTGACCCAGAACGCTTAAGCTTGTTAGGCTTGCATCTTTCATTGGCATATATTCAATCAAATTTAATTATTAATAGAGATGAATCATGTCTGTAAGAAAATGTTTTAATAAGGTTGCCAGGTTTCATTAAAAAGAGGTTATGAATAACTATAATTATTGATCATTTAATTAATTATTTGGATGTGACTGACATTGTTGGAAAATTACGGAAGTTTAACTCTCGATCTCAGGTATATTTCCCAATCAATATTGAGCATAACAATGGATAATGTTGCTACAGTTTTAGGCTACTCTGTTGCAAACATTCTTCTTATTCTTCTACCTGCTACAGGAGCCAGATTTAGCCTATGCACCAATGACTATGATAATTTTATCAGTAAGCAATGTTATGCTCTCATATCTTGTTTAGTAGCGTGACATGAAAATTGAAGACATGAGGGTCTTCAATTTTCCTGCCATGCTACTGAACAAGATATCATTAAATTGAAGGGATTATTCCTGTCACATATTCAAATTGAAAGATTTAGTGATAAAAGCTACGATCTGGAGTGAAGATACTAACGATTTTTATATTACGTACAATGACGGTGTTCTAGATTAATGCCATTGTTACTGACGCCAGATTGGCCCAGCAGTCTGGAGAACCAGTGCAATGTTATGAAAAGGTTATTTATTTCTCCTAGCAAGGCTTATTTGTTGTCAGTGGAGTGAAGGTGAGAATCCTACGGGAGTAGATGGCTAGGTTTGGTGACTGAGAAAACAAACATTTAACCCGATGGATGGCAACAAGGTTTGCAGTTCTGTAACAACAGTCTGTCTTCAAGACATGGGTCCATGTGAGGAATATGATGTCCATACATGGACATCGGAAGTCCATGACATGACAGCTGGGTGTTACGTGAGGTGGGATCTATTCTCTGAACTCGGAACTGACCCCAGGGGGGCTTGCGGAACTAGCCCCAGGGCTTGCGGTCTATTCCCCAAATCGGACCCAATTCTGGCAATCTTTATTAGCTCACATGGTTAGCTTAGGGTTTGGGCTAAGAAAAATATTTTATTTATATTTTGGGTCATGTGAGATAATCAGATTGCCAGGAATTGGGTCTGAGTCCGGGGAATAAACCGCTAGTCCAGGTCTGGTGCTGAGTCCGGGGGAATAGATCTCACCATTACGCAAGTGTACAACGTGTACCAGATGTTATTAAAACGGTAAAGGAAGGTGAAATTTTCAATGTTTGAGATCAAATGCCACAGAGTGCTATATCAAAGGCTATGCCTGCTGTCAATATGTCAACAATCCCATTGCTTTTTAGAAGGAACTTTTATTCATTGCGATAGTTGGCCGTGGATATTATGAACGAAAATATGGACTTTTCCTGTTTCATTTTGCATTGTTTCAAAGCTGGCAGGAAACCGTAAAGTAATGAAAATTGAAATATTGTCATCATAGTTCTTTTGTACATGTGACAACAAGGAGAAAGTTTCTTTCAAAATGTTTGGGAAATATTAAGCTAGATGGTGTTACTTAAACACAAAGGTATTGTGTACACCACTATTACATATGTCAATGTCCTATCGTGCACTAGGATTACATATAATGATATCCTATGCATCAAGATGACATAATTAATGGATATTACCAGTTGGAATTTCTTACATCATCAATACATCAATAATAGCACTAGCCTCACTATTTCCCAATAGATTTAAAGGTGTCATACATTTTATGTCTTTTTGTTTTAAACAATAACGTAATTTTAAATATGATTCCATTGCAATCAATGACTCCCCCTAGGGCGATTAGGTTAAGTGACAAGAAAAGAGTTAATCCAATTTTAGTAATTGATCAATTAAAGTTATTACAATTTGAGAAATTTGAACATTTTAAGATAATTAAATTTAATGCTGTGGATGGTTTTACAGAATCATGCATTGTTTTATTTTTAAAAAGGCATTGTTATATGCAATCGACATAATTGATCAGCAGTTTCGTTCAAAGAAAATAAAAATGTTTATTTTTAATTATTTTTATTAACTTCATTTGAGAATTACAGACTTATGGATTACACATGTTTTGGAAACATCGGAATAAAGTACATGAAACATTCTATAGGAACTAGGTTACACCGGTAATTGGTCAAATTTTGAATTTAATAAATATTTTGATGAAAATGGCTCGTTTGTTTACTGCTGTACTTTTTATATAAAGTTCATTTCGTATAATGAGTAAAAATGCCTTTTCAATATTCTGGTAATGACAAACCACTTAGAGCATTTAATTGTACCTCGGGGTTCGGGATCAATACCTCATTTTTTCCCTACGAAATAATGGCCACAAATCTAAATATAATGTGCGCATTTCGAAGCATCTGAATCTGACTAAATCAATTGGACTCGCTTGGGTTTAAGGAAAAGGTCGTCTTCGTAGACAGAGGTTAATCTGATAAAACCTTTTTGTTTGTACAGAAATATCCAATTTATATGACATGTCATTCCTGTGTATGGATGATTTAATGAAAATATTTTGTCAAATGGTGGCCAACATAACTGTAGTTTGTAAAACTAAGTTGTATAATCTGATCTAATCAACATATTTAGTCAAATGATGTCCAACATACTTTACGTTTGTAAACCAACTATACTATACTTTGTAAAACATCGTTGCCATACTTTGTAAAACCCTATTACATTAATTTATAAGACCTCGTTACATTGTAAGACATCATTAGACATTACTATACTTTTGTAAGACATAATTACACTACTTTGTACAACCCCATTACAATGATTTCTAAGCCTTGAAAAAGTCTCACCAGTGCAACACAGAAATTAAATAGTATGCTCTTTACTCATACATGCCAAAATGGTTACTTTTCTCCCTAAAAATACCAGCATTATCTTTTTTCTATCTTTCCCATGAATTGACACACACCAATATTGCACTTGATTTTGTGAAGCTGCCAGTGTGTGTTCTCTCCGAGTATGCTCAGAAAATAATGATTCCTTGCCTCCCCTGGTATTAGCTGGCAAGGTCTTATTTGTGAGTCCAAGCAGATGACTGAAAGATAAGATGGACTATTTTCATGTAGGAATACTTGTAATTTAGCGGTATTGAGCCGGAGTGAAAGAGAGAGCAGAGCGATTGAAAGTAACCATTAACTGTCCGCTGATTGCTGATGGAGGCTCACGATCAATAGACTTGTCGTAAGTTTTGACCACTTCTCGATAATGTCGCCATAGAAAAGAAGCGTCCATTTTATTAGTGGTCCTTTTTCCCGTTGGACGGCCTCTGCAGTATTTCTCATGAAAGTGATGACTACCTTTATTGAAAGCAATGATCACCTTTATTGACGTGATGACTGCTGGGAAAACTTACATTGCCACCCATAGCACCGTGGCACTTCCACCGGCCTGTCAATCAACGCGCTGATTGACATTACCACGGATACTGAGCAGCCATGCATGTCCATTTAGAAAAATGTAAAGTAGGAACTGTTTTTGCGTGAAGTGCAAATGTATTTTTAACATACTTGATGCAAATAATCATGTGATTCTAATTCGGTTTTAGATCTCTAATGATATACGCAAAGAGTTTTATTTATCGACTGATACTTCTACTAGAAATCTATTTCTGTGTGGGCTTGATCAGTAAGTGTATCTGAGAGGATCTACATTTAGGTTTATTTTCAGATGTAGGGATAAGGAAACTATACAATTCTGTTTCATTTGGACCATCAATATTTCAAGAACTTTTTGAATTCAAAGAAAAATCTATTTTAAACCTTTTCAACATGTTTACAATTCATCAATTGATTCATTTATGTAATACATCACAACTTAAAAGCTCCATTTATACTATCATATTATTCAACATTTTATCAATATAAACCGCCCACTAAATCAGCTACACTAGATGCGGACATTAAACCATAGCATAGAAGTATAATATTAACATTATGAAGAATTTTGTATGTACAAAGAACGTTACAAGTGAAACCATAGCATATCAATAAATGTTACAAGTTTGTGCATTGATATGAATAATGAGTATTGTGTAATGATGTACATATCAGCATTGTTTGATTTCAAGATAATGTGATTGTTAACCCTCTTCCTGTTAACGTCAACACCAGAGATACCCCATTACACATTGAAAGAATAATGTTCTTGAATCCAGATCCACTCTTTGCGTAGCAGTTGTCATTGTTTCCCCGTTAATACATTCCTTTGAACCGTCAGGAAGCTAATGCAAGACGGAATATTCCATCAGCCACGAAATGTTACGCCACGAGCATCGTCGTAATGTCAACTCAAGTTCATCTCTTCATTATTAATGGGGGCATAGTATTAGAAAATAACTTTTGCCCAATTCTCGAGTTCAAACATTTACTTGGCATGACGGTCATGTGAGCTTCATGATTATCCAAGTGCCGATTCTAAGCAGACCCCTTTAAGATTGTCTGGAGGACAGTGGAATTACATTGTAACTCAAAGAGCGCAAATATCGTTACTGATGTTGTGGGAGCGTGCACTCTCCCTTTGTGCGACGTAGAGGTGGCAGGAATGGCCCTCGTTCCGACATCGATTTCCTCACTAAATTTGATTCCTTTACTTGATAATATTTAGGTGCTGCGTTACTGTGACGATCAGATCCGCATTATCTGTGTTTGTCTGTACTTGTCAAGTTATTAGTCGTTTGATCACACGGAAGTTTAGCTGTTTCTCTTTGAGTCGCAACTTTCAGCAATTACCGACCAATTTCGCATGTAAATTATTATTTTCTCCATCGAAGAACAGAATGTTTTTTCTAGCTTGCTAGAGTTTGAGAGATTGATTTAGATGCATTAGATTGATTTAGTAGTGTATCAAAGCATCTTAGTTCAGTGTAGAGATAAAATACTATTGACAGTTAATGTAGGTCTTTGCGTACATTTCAATAATAATCGGATTCCCGTGGATACCGCACACCATGCAAACAGGATTTGTTTCAATTAGTTTATCCATAGACACACTGGGACATTTTTGTTCTGAGATTGTAACATGTGTTTTGTAGAATGTTATTATGGTATTAAATATATACTGCCAATATTGGAAAGTGCAGAGAAGTTAAAATTGTGGATTATCAACAAAGATTTACAGTTCAAGGCTTCATTCTTCTCTGGAGAACAGAGTTTTGAAGGGAGCACGTTATGGGGAAATATGTTTATCTCCTTTGATTCCTTTCTATCAATAATCATTCTTGGGATGTGCAGTACATAAATTGTTAGTGTGGATTGTAGGGGAGGAGGGGGTAGCGCAGGTGGGGGGAGTGGGGAGGGGGTAGCGCAATGGTAGAA
>JAVCKZ010047785.1:0-18757 GCA_034780755.1 Lepetodrilus elevatus
GTCTGTCTGTCTGTCTGTCTGTCTGTCTGTCTGTCTGTCTGTCTGTCTGTCTGTCTGTCTGTCTGTCTGTCTGTCTAGTATCTGCCTGCTTGTCTGTATGTATGTTTACGAGGATACCTAAAGCGCGGTGATAAAATATGAAGCGTGATAACGCAAGTTGTTTAAATCACAATGTATTACATGAATGACATCACTTACATATAAAACCGACAAACTCTAAGACCTCGCAGGATATAAATCCTTGTTTATCTGATACAGTTGTAATCGTAACATGTGCTGAATGGCCAACAAAATCTATATTTTTATATGTATTTCTTTTTAAAAGATGTATAATTCTCAGACGACTCTTAAAAGATCTGCACATGCGCTGTGAAGACTACGTTATCGCATGGGATCCCGCCAGTATAAGGCAGCGATTGCTGAAATGACCTTTTAGTCAGTTTCCATGTGTTGTTGAGCTAAAATGGTTCTCAAAAGCTGTTCTTTGCTACGGGTAGCATACACAGCTGTCTGGTCGTTGAACTCAATCGATTAAAACACCACTGGACACAGTGTTATCTGTCTCGCGGCCACCAGGTATTGTGGACTTTATTTCTTCTGTATTTGCATGAAGAGAGATACATAATGTTGTCAGGTTATCAAAGGATGCGTCTCCATTAGATATTCAAGTAATTGGAACAGATATGGAATGTCATCCAGTCGACCATCTAGATGTTTTACGATCGTAAGTACGGCTAATATTACTACCTTGGTGCTAAACTATGGTAAGTATACGAACAAGACCTTTATATGTACGAAACTCTAAATAACCTGGCTCCGGAGTTATGAACCTTTTCTGACAACGATTCCATGCTCAACTCAACGTTCTGTTCATAAAACGTCATGTACATTTTGAGCTTGAACATGAAATCGTACTCAAAGATGTTAGTAATCTCGGGGCCTGAACTCAAACCTTAACAACCTTGCTGTAGTCTTTGGCTAAGGTTAGAGATAAGGCTACTATATAGTTTAGCCGATTCGTACAATAGTGCCTCGTCTTACCAGTTTCTGAAGTTTCTACTGTAGTACATATATGTACTATACCATAGTATGTGGTCCCGTGAAGTATGCATTTAGCTCCTGGTAGTATAGATAGATAGATAGATTGATTGACCACAGGGTCGCAGCATTGACACATATATAATAGTATCGCTTCTGGTACACGGACTTATACAAATGGTACATGCTCATTGAATATCTAATTTGCGAATAATTACATGATGTGTTAAGGCGAATGCATTACAGTCATTTTCTAGTTACACTATAACGTTTGGGTTTCGAATATCATATTTGGGATTAAATAAGTAACTTGATGTTAAGAACATAGAATACCGTTTTGGTTTCAAATGTCATATTTGGGATTAAATAAGTAACTTGATGTTATGAACATAGTATAACGTTTTGGTTTCAAATGTCATATTTGGGATTAAATAAGTAACTTGATGTTCTTTAACATCAAGTTACTTATCTAATCCCAAATATGATTTTCGAAACCAAAACGTTATAGTGTAACTAAACAATGACTTTAATGCTACTTAAAACCATGATGCAATGGACCAAGTACTGCATCGTGTGATAGCGGAGATGCATGACCAGAACAGGAAACTAGAGATGTGGTTATTTAGATACAATACTATATAGAATGCCATTAATGATTGTCTATGCGACACGCATGATTAAATGTATTGTTTTACTTCCTGAATACCATTGCATGGGCGTATTTTATACGATGTAGCATTTGAACCCGTTCCATGTCGGTAATGCTTATAATGGTGCATACACTAGTGACATACCGCCTGCATGACTGTGAATCTGTATCACATAAGGTTAACTAGTTACCAGACATAACTGCTGACTCAATTAAACGGCACGTAAAATTCATACGTTATATCACAACACCCTGATCTGCCAATTTGCTATGTTTCTTTTTAACGTTTTCCCTCGTTAAACTCTCGTTCTCTGTACATGAAAACACAGCAGGATATTCGTTAGAGTATGACATTCGCTTTATATACTGTAGCGCATTGGATTCATTGCGCTCAAGACATTGACTGGTAAATTACTTGGATGTTATGAGCGTTATTCAGATGTTCACTCATTATACAATGTGTGGTCCTTTAACGACATTAATCTGTTTGTCTAAATTACATGTCACACCTAAGAATAACCCATCATGTTTTATTTATTGTTATTTCATATATTTATTTATTAGAGCCGCTTTCAAGATGTTTTCAGTTATATAACGGCTAGTCAGTTTATGGCAGCCGTAGCGATGAATGATGCAGTAAACCTGCGAGCACCGGATAGTACTAATTGACCAAATATATTAACTGACATTGTGCAGACGAACCATCATATACTATCATTGTCGCGTCATAAATGTAATGCTTGCGAGCATTGATGCCGGACTTCCGGGACGGGATTTTAATCCGGGTTCTTTGGCTCTGAAGTCCAAACGTTCTGTTATTGCGCTGACACCCGCCGTAGCATATTATATGTAAGTAATATAATACTGCTCGTGTACGAACTCATCTCAAATAGATATTCAGTACGTTATGTTATTGCACCAAGCCATAGGAGTTACTTAATGAAACAGCAGTCTCAAGTGGGTCGCTCTACATGCATTTCCCATATCGGCATATGTATATACTTCCATCGCTTTTAATTGCAATTCGTTCTTCCTTGTGGGGTTACACGCCCCCGTGAATATAAGCCAGATATCTGATCATGCTTGTTGTACACGGGAAATGTGACAGATATATTGACTTTCATTAACCGCATAAAAGTTGATTAAAACATAGATCACGACCAAGCAGTGCGTACGGCCAGGAAGGAAACCAACCAACGTAAGATGCTCAAATCACAGGGATTCAACAACAAACAAGACATTCAGACGAGATGCCACCCCCCTAATGTACAGAAAGCGCAACCCAGGGAGGGTGTGTGTCAGCATTCTTGACCCCACACTTACCAATGATGCCTGTTTATTGTTCCAATATATTCTTCCTTGTTTTGTTTACACCTGTGTCTATTACACCGTACCTAAGTCCGGGAAGAATCTAACACATTCAGTAGGCCCCATGCCAACAGTAATATGTGTCTAATTATCTCAACAAGCTACCTGTTTCCATAAAGTCTTGGCATTCACCTCTAAGTTATGTCATTGCTTGATGCTGATAAAAAACCCAACTACTGTCAGTAACGGCTCTTGAAAGCTGAAGAGTCTAAAGTGGCCTGGGTCTTTATAACCAACATATATGCCATCATGATTAGCGTGTATATATTGCATTGGTAGAGTCTCCTATGGTAATAGATGCTTGGTTTGTTGTATTAATATTGCGAATGTAATACTATGCATATGTGGTGTCTAAATATGCCTTTGATATACTTAAGATCTGCCACTCGTCTAAAGATTCATATATATCTGTTTAATAATACTTACGTGTATAGTATAACAATAACATGCAGCTATGTTCATTTGTAAATTATGTATCACAATACCGTGGTCATATGTCTGATACCGTGGTTAGTCAGTTGGTCAGTTATATACCGTGGTTGGTCAGTTTCATTCACAAAAAGTATACGATTTAAAATAATAAAAACATAATAACATATTTGTTACATGCTCTCTGCTATAGCCTAAGCAAATATATATTAGTAGTACGTAAAGATCTCGGATTCTGGCAAGGTAAGCAAGAAATCATTATGACAATGACGCAGCCAGCTGATGTAACAGCAATACATATAGTAACAGCATTTAGAAAACATAGGTTGCTACTCGTGACTCCATTGGTTTTTCCTAAAACACACACAGGAGTCGGCATCTGGTAATTGACGCAAACCAGATGTAGCGGTTCAAGTCTGTTATTTACACACACTATCATTATCAATTTTTGAAAATTAGTTTACTCCTTCCCTGGTGGAACACAATCGCATTATATGAAACGCAACACTGGTTGGTAATTGGGAAAACGTTTTTTTTTCTTTTGAAAAAACACTCCCACGTCGTCCCGATATTGCAGTTTAATGACATTTTGCGGGCCTGGCCTAGTGATTACGAAACTTCTTTTGAGTACGATTTAATGCTAAACTCCCAATATAGGTGTCTTATTTGAACTTGAGCATGACATCGTACTCAAGAAGGTTCGTGATCTCGGGACCTGGTCGAACCAGGATCAACGTAGCACCCCAGTTAACCCCATAAGTCAGTTAATGAGTGTTTTCCTAGCTGTGTGTCATAGCAGTACAACGAACGAGGTAGGGAAAGGTTAAGCATCTAATTAGTTCATAAGAAAATATCGGCATGCTGCCTACACCCTGTCTAACCCAGGCTAAGATACGAGTACATACACACTTGACACCTTTCCGGAAAAAAACCCTCATCTTCATAGTCTGATAATTTCGCAGCCGTGTTTTTATTTGGAACTAGCTGCAATGTATAGTTGATATCCTGCACCAACGTTTGTACTTATTACTACAATTTTTCCAATGTCAGTTGATACCGTAGGTCACATACACATATTAACTACTAGTATACGTCTGTTTATTTCGAATTACGAACAAGCTAGATTATTTTATAATATTTTCAGGACAGACTAAACTGTGTTCCTTATATCAATGTCATGATTGGCTAAACGATATTACAAGTGTATACAATAGATCGACCGAATTTATTCAAATGTCGATCCATCTTATTTTAACATAAATTAATTAATTTCCAGATATTGCACGTGCATAAATGGTGTGTTCATGTTGTAACCTGGTACTGCCTTCATCAATCTTGTAACGTATCTTACTGACACCATGAACGTACCAGTAACGTAACTTTGATGATTGCATATCAGAGATATAATGTTACGGTATTGTAACATGCTTTGAGATGCATACTCCCTTACGATATGTGGCAGGAATTCACAGACTGATAGCACCATATTAGCATTCCATGTTTGACAGTTACTGGTTTGATATGTTTTGGAAATAGTATCGTTAACCGTTGATCAGCCAAGACGACGCCCTTGCTCTACTACTACAACAGCGCTACTCCAGAACTTTGGAATATACTGTAGAAGAGTCTGCAGTAAGCAACGCTGTAGGTATCTAGCACGAGCGACGCCATGTCCTTACGAAGAACACATCGATGCCATTCTACCTCGGGTGCGTTCAAATACACAAGGGCATGCACACGGCTCACCTCACTATAGCTACGGTCTCAAGAGTCGTACATGAGACAGGAAACCAGTTTATCTAAGCGGCTTACTCATCCCTGTGCTGATTGAACGCACCCTAGGTCATGTCATCGCTTAGACCACCTTCTGTACGCCTCGGTTCTAACATGCAGGGAGAGGTGAGCTATAATGGCAATACAACTAACTCTGCTATTCCAATCCACAGGGAAAACTCTACCTGCTCTCTTGACTCGTAACGTGGCTTTCTCCTCAAATCTGGATATCGCAAACAGAGAAGTAGACATTCTCTGGGATATTTTCTTAGACTTCACGGTTCGATGCAGTAATTCCCCAATACTTCCTCTGCGCGTAGAGCGGTGATAATTGTTAAAAACGCTATACAGATATGTTCTGTGAATACGATATCGTGTATTGTTGATTCAGCGTGGGGTGCGTATTTGTATGAATTGAATTACCGCAGCTCCTAAGGTTTTGGCAGCGTCTCAATGAATTCAATTAATAGTCGTATATGTTTCATTCATTCAACGGGTTTTAACTGCACAAACGACACACTGAGCGAGAATCGGAACAGTCTATTACTTGAAAGTAATTAATCACCTTGAAAGCTGTCTTTAGTGCCCACATGTAAGAGAAGACGTATAAAAAGGTGTATTTACAATTGACTGGAAAAACATGCTAAGCGAACACATTGAGCTGACCAGAATAGTTCACTTCCGGTAACATACAGTATACTGAAAACCTGTCGACGGTATCAAGCACAGATGACATATAATTAGAATCTGGAATCTATCCGCTTGGAATAGGAACATTGCGCAAATTGAAAGGAGTATTCCAATGTAGAGGGTCTGTTCTAGATTCGGATAGGGGATGTATACGTGGATGTAATAAGTTAACATATTACATAAGTGTATATGTGTGTGAAATTCAATGACCTGTATTGAATAATTGGAGGTAATACCGATACTTTATTTATTTGGTATAATACTAGTATACAGTATACTATAGTATACGTATACATGTTTAATTCCAGCTGCCTGCTCGTATACATTGAAATTTAACATTAATCAAATATTTCATTTATGACTTTGGACTAGTGCTAATTTGGCATGGTACATTAGTATCACTGTTTTTCTTAGCATAATGTAAATCAGAAAATGACCTTTGCTCGTGATTTAAAATGACATTACATTTCGAATTACAATATGCATACGAAATGTAATATTCTATAAATGTTCCATATTGTATTTAGTTTTCAAATAATTATTCCGTTCGTAATCATTTTGACTAAATATGTCCATGTCACCTACCTTGAAATGGTATACACGTTCGTGTTTATATTTTTGTTTTCACTAGAATTATTCTGTCCGTAATCGAAGTCAAATGTAATAGCCATCTTGACTAAATATGTCCATGTCACCTTGAAATGGTATTGGCGAATAATCCCACGATGTGTTTGCATAACACTTGCATTACAAATCCCAAACTAACGCATCCCAGAACGAATGCATTCTGTAATCACCACGTGTATACACACCGAAAACTATTTTCCTGACGTAGAGGTAGCCTTCTTGCGAATACTGGTGGAAATACGGTATATTAGGTATCAGTAACCTCGGCATGCATACAGTTGTCCTAACAACACACGATATCTTTATTCTCCTGTAAAGCAATCATCATACAGCAAGAGGGTCTTAGAACTGAAGTCTGAACATCAGCTTTTCCTGCATGTCGGGATAATCACGGAGTCGTGTCAGGACGGCTAAGATAACATTTGTCTAACAACAATGTCTAACTTATGTGCAGAATATTTCTCGGTCAGACTGCTTGACTGGCAAAACAAATGTGTCCGGACGAAGGTGTATGTTCGCACGTGTCAGCAGGAGCGAGTGTGTGTATAGACAGTCGTGGTGAGAATCGCCTCTGATTGAACTGCTGGGGCGAAAGATTCACCCGGAGTTGCAATCAGAACACCGTCGGGTGATCACCCATAGATATACACCAAGACCTGGCCAGGAGATTACGAATATTTCTTCAGTACGATGTCATACTCAACCCAAATATTTGTTCACAACTCCCATATAAATGGTGAACTTTAGTATGAACTTGTACTCAAAACGTTTCGTAATCTCTGGGAATGGATGAAGTTCAAAGAATTCCATTCCAAATTGCCGCTATTTTGAAATTTACGAATATAATTATTACTAGTAAGCCGTTTCCGTTCAGACTTGAATGGATTGCCAATTCTGAAAACTATACTGCAATATATGACACTGGAAGTGTTTGCAATTCTGTTATCGAAGTTATTTAACGTATACGACGTTCGAGAACTATCACTCTACTCTTGTTTGCGGTAGACGTGCAGAGAGGTCTCGAAGATTGAAGTTATGACAACCTTGCATCTATGTCCGATGGATTATTGGAGCAAAGCGGAAGTGACGTCAGGTTGTTTTGATTGCCAGAATTATTCCAATACTAGACTCGTGTCGAATGTGAGAAAACATGCACGCCCACATCTTCTTCTTGTCATGACGAGCTACTTTATGACAAGTGCAATAGTAGATGTTATACTTCTAATGATGTATTCACACTATTGTCACCAAGATAGACCTGGGACCGTGTTCCCGAAGCTATCGTACACGTAACGACATCGTTAAGACTTCGTGGAGGAAAATTGGACTTTCTGGATCATCAAATTTCCATACAGAAAGCCTTAACGATGTCGTTATGTATACGATAGGTTCGGGAACGTGGCCCCTGTATTATAAATCAACACCAATATCACAACCAAAATATATGCTCGTTACTCTTTGACATTGGCAATGGTGACCTAAACCTTAAGCCATGCTACTTCCTTGTAGAAGAAACAACAGCAAGGCAAAACATGAAGACAGTGACATATGTTTATATCGTAACTTAATTGGTCATTGTAATGACATTGTCGTTTGATGAAGGACGTTCACTCACGCGATGCACGTCTTCTGCAGACTTTGGACTATAGATGATGGCCAATACTATCTGCCAACATCCTACATAGCGGCTTTGGATTGATGTGGTTTGAAGACACTGCCTCAAGACACTGCCTACATGTATTGCTCGTTGAACGGTTTCGTGCGTATTGCTTTTCCTACACAGCGCACAGCCTACCCGTAGTGAAAAGTATTAATACGTATTGCTACGCGTGCTGGCTGAACGGCTTCTGTAGCAATACATAGCAATACATATCGATACGTATTCTAGCTTGAACGCACCCCTGGTCCCTTAGGAACAATGGAAGCGTTTATGATTAGATTAACGTTTTCGTTATAATGCAGTCCATCGTGTGTATGTTATGTGTATGTTGTGTCGGAAGGTCCACGCCACTTACATATGAACAATGCTACACCTTAGAGACATACATTGCAGATACAGACGCACGCAGGGTGCCACCCAGTGTGTTGTTTACAAGCAAAGCAATTATATAACGAACGCCAGTATTAATATTGGCATGTAACATGTACTCGTCCTTGATTTTTCTGTTATAAACAATATAATTCAATGGATATTTCAATTTACATGCATCGTCCTATGTACTTAGTTCGAGTTGTTGATTGTAGTTGATTTGGGGTTTTAAAGTCATTCTAGAAAGTGACTTTAAAACCCCAAATCAACAACAATCAACAACTTAGTTCGATGTCAACAAACGAAAACATCCATGTTCAACTAATATTTTACCATTTCTCCCTACTATTAAATAATGTATACTACTAACTTATAATGATCAATTATTAACAAATGCACAAGTTCTCAACAATTAAGATATAATGCAGTGGTAATGGTTAAATGGATTATCATGATGGTCATACTATCAGTTGAAGAGCTACCCTATAATCAGTGAACATTTCCCATAGGTACTGGTATGTGTTCAGCATGAACACACCACTCTCCGAATGCATGTACATGCAGCCGACCGAAGGAAGCGACTGGTGCTTGTGAGCTGCACTTCCTTAAATTTCCGTATATAAATAAACAATGCGCATCTCGCTATACACCTGTTTCCACGTAATTCCGTCTTTGAGTCATAAGCGTAACGCCTAACCATAAGTCGATCTGATCCGTCGCATGCTGCACACACTGTACTAGGATCTATATTTGATACCTATAGCCATTGGATCTCCACGTCACAAGGAGGGGGAACCTCTCTTCCCCTTGCTCAGAGCGTACAGGGGAGCTAGATATCTCGTCATTCAGAGTGGCTAGGCCTAATACGTTTACTGAACAGTTTTGCTGTGTGTAGTGTTCCGACTTGGCCAAGCAGTGCTACCGCATCCTCTTGCAAGTCGATCGGTAGTCCGCAGTATTTTCCTGGATAATAGAGAGACAGAAGAAGACTAAGTTCTCCACGTGTCTATTGGAGAAACATTTAATGAGGTAGGAACTGAATTTTCTGTTTCTGTTTTTCTGGTCTGCGAGTCTACGAGTCCCATGTCTTCCAATGTAGGTGTGTTGCACATGCACTATATACCAGATGGAAGTTAGTTACTCACAACATCGTGTTATCCATGTATAGCGTAGGTGATCAATGACCAGCCCATCATTTCTTTTGAAGTATTAAACACGCTGATCTATTTAATAATATCAGTACGCGCGCCGACGAAGTTCGATATGGATTATTACGTTAATGTTTACAGCAAAGCTAATTGGACTACTTTCTTTCTGAAGTCTCATCCCTTGGTTCGAAGAATATCCCGTGTCATGTAAATATGAAAATGCCATGCTGGTGGCTAATTAAGTGACGTGTCTCTATAAGTCCACACGTTTGATGTTTCGCCGACTGCGACTATTGTTACCGGGTTAATGTCCTCATATGTGTGCTCTGTCTGGCATCTAGGACATGGGTGACTGGGACTATATGAGTACACGATATGATTAGGTAAATGAGGAGTTCTGTGTCATGATAGAGGAGAGGTACCTCGGCCTCGGGGGCTCTTTCTCTTGGCATATGCAGGCAAGTCTTGACCTTCTCTACAGGTAAATCTCAAGTGCAAATCTGCGCTTTCTGTTGTGCTGCTTGGGGCATTACTGTTGTGAACATACTCTCACAACACTGAGTGATGGCATTTTATAATTGTTTCTACTTTTGACATTTTATTGGTTTTGTTTATCAACGGTAGCGGGTAAACATTAAACGATGTGGAATCATTGTTTAAAACGTGACCGAGTGTGTATACTCGTAGGATGGTCAACATTTATAAATTAAACACTTCGGTATACTATTATTTATTCATAATAAACGTGAGCACTTGTATCAGGATACACACTGGCCTTAAGCTTCCGTAGACAAAAAGCAACAACCCACATATATACACTTCGCTCGAGGAGCATTGATTATCAATTCCCGTTCATTTGAACATGTTTAACGGATAGATATATACAAGTACATGCACATACTTTCTTGTGAGTGCGCTGTGTATGTACCTGCGTCTGTAGCCAAACCAATTTTACATCTGTACGACAAACCAATGCACCCATGCTCATTTCTAATAATATTATTTACCGTGTTTATTAAACACTATGCTGCAATAGATAAGGTCAACAGTTGAAATCGAGTATTAAATTCAGAATATAATTTACAATGAAGAAATATTAGATACCAGATTAGTTTTAAAAATTAGATTCTCTCGGTTAAGAAAATAGTAAGATTTTTTTTATTATAGATTTATGGAGATCCGTCCCGAGACTAATATTTCTGAGACAGATAACAGAGTTCATATCACCATGGTCGTATCTGCGGCTACCCATTTGGAATGCTACGAATACATATTTACACAGGCTCACTCTCGAGGGATAGATGTCTTCACGCTGTGTTGAACTAATAAGATACCAACTACCTTTGATCGGCAACTGGTGATTATATCTAGCAAGATATGGTCAGTTCCTGCTGACCGTATAGACGGCAAACATTTGGAACTTAAGCAAAGCAAAGGGAAAAAAACTAACGTACATTTTCCCGGTGCGCGTTCTCTGCTATAGTTGTGAACATAATATTTCAATTTCGGTATTGTCCATTAAGTATGACATCGCCTGTTTTCAAAAGATATATGCAATTCATAAATGCTTCAGGGAATGAGCCATTTTTGTCTGAGGACACCAGGATTACCCGTAAAGACTGGATAATATTCATTTTATTTAATCAGAAACCGTCAATAATGTAATGGTTGATGTGCATACTAAATTAATATGTTTTAATATAATTTCCATTGTATGCATTCTAAGATTTTGGAAACTGTTTCTAATAGTATTACCGAGACACATAGTTGAAAGCAGACATAATGTAGTGAGATTTCGTCCCAGACATTATCAAGAATAATTTACGACGATCCATAACGCCATTTGTCTTAAGCTTCAACCTCTAATGCAACTCCATCATTATAAGACTAAGTGAAGATATATTTTGATGGAATAGTCTGGTTGGAGTCCGATACAGAAGGATGAACATGCAGATACCAGGGCAAGTGGCCCAGATTACGAAGGTTAAATTACCCCTATGTTAAAATATAGACTCTGCATTTGACAAGGTGATAGAAATCGCATAATATATGTATAAGACGTTATCGACCAATTTATTACGATAATGTGACTACATGTTGTTAGGTCTATTGAAGTATCATACGTTACGTAAACACACGAGATTGCACACCCTATGTGGCCTGTTTAGTCTCCCTATGGTAGGTTATTTTCATCTTCATGCTGCTTCTGATAACGGAATAACGATGTGATTGTGAAGCTATTATATACCGCGTGTGCCGTACGAGTTTAAAAAACCCCACTATTTCCGCTAGAAATGCAGACATGTTTTAGATTCTCGTTCGCAACCCATTCGAAGTTCCATAAGAGCTTGGTGAACGAGCGCTAATTCTAATATCAGATACATTGAAATGTCTTTACTTTAGTAGACACCATTGAAATGCTCCTTACCAAAGTAACTTGGAAATGTATGGACATTACTCTTAGAAAGAAAAAAAAACCAGACCCAAGGCTATGCCTATGCTACTGCTAATTCGTTTGATACATTTAGAGCACCATTATGTAAGCTATATTGAAACGACAAAAACATTGATTCTGTTCCAATGTCAATGAATCTACTGGAACATATGTAGACGTGATGAACATGGTAAAGAAGTGTTTATTATGTCTAAGCGACACTTCTAGAGTCTGCTTGATGAGCACAATGTGAGATTGATCTTCGGCGTCTTGCCATCTAATTATCTCGAATAAACGTGTCCTCACTTCCTCTAAGCCGCAGGATCAGACTGTACTGCGTCTGGCGTTGTGAACGTCTCACTCCAGATAGAGTTAGAAACCAGAGCACAACATGCTGGCCCATAAATAACAGTCGTTTTTCTTCTGGTCTACACAAACTGTGACTGGTCAGTCGTCTCGTTAGGCCAGACCATTAGCGAGGTACACGTCCAGTGGAACACCTAGACACGTCTACCCAAAACAACCTCCTGTTTGTCTACTTAACAACATATGTATTTCATAGCTGTTTCAGCTGCTGGAAGGATAGGTACTTGTTGGAACAATAAATCCTTTTAGCACTTCTGTTCAAAAAGAAATTGAGCTTTGACTTTCCGCATATCTGCTTTGAAACCAGAGGCCGGTGCAGAAAGGATAGCGATGGCGGAGGGTGTTGGTAGTCAGTTGCGACGCGCTCTACCGTATTATTTCAACAGACAGAACTCGGTTAAAGTTATCGCTAGGGTAGTAAGTACTTTTTCGAACAGACCTAAGAAGTCGATCCTGATGATGTTTCGCTCCGCATCATGCATTAGTATTAAGTAAATATATATGATATGGCCATTTTTATAAGGTTCAGCTGTTTTAGGTTATATATTCACGCTATAATTAATGCATTACTTTCATGTTTGATAGCAACGTAATTAAGTTGATCTTCCATGTAATATGAAAAGAAAACACTGTCCTCTGAGCGGAAAATCTTGTTGGTGTTGATTTAGGGAAGGATGCAAATCATAACTTCAGCTGACATATTAAATGTATGTAGAAACATGATAAGAAAAATGATAACGACGTATTTCCTCCAAAGCATGAACCATCAATATAGTGGCACGTGTAGATGCATCATTTAGAACACACGTGGCAGATTGCAATCTATATTTCCTACTAATACGAATACGTAGGCAGGTTATTTCTATGGCGGGGTATATATGAAGACATAAAGTCAGTTATTTGCCATGGCCCGTACCTGAAATCACCGGAGCGTAACATCTCTAAGATAGAAATCCTCAGATGTTCCCGTTTATCAAGCTCTGGCGTCATTTTTTTTGGCTCAGTCTCTCAGCGAACAGCATGTGGAAGCATATTTTTGACATCTACTTGCTCGGTGTATATTTTGAAACGTCAGTTTTACTTCCAGTAACTAATAGTCTAAGTACTTGTGTTTGTCAGAGCGATAAGTGCATTTACTCACTGCGTGTGCGTGTGTCTGCGCGAGTGTGTGCGTGCGCGTGTGATTTTGTTTTAATAAAAAGGTGTTGTTCATAAATCTCCATATCAAATTTGAGCTTGAACATGCAATCGTACTAAAAGAAAATCGTAATCACTTAACCAGATTAAAGGATTATATGTACTCGACCGACAGAACTGGAATAATAATATAGTGCACGCAGGATTATAAGTATGCATGTATACGCATTCTATGTTCCATTTACACGTATGCTCACATATGCGAAGCCTAAGCGGATATGAAGCTCAGTTGTATAAACAAGTTAAGAACATCGTTTTTTATGATAGATAACGTAGCACGGACCATTGAAAATCATACACGTTTAGATGTTGAAGACATGTTCCGTTGACCTAGAAGATCAAGCAAACGGTCGTTAAAGTCAACTCCATGTAACAAGGCTGAACAAGTCACCGAACACCAGCCCCCAAGTGAGAAGGAACGTCCAGAAACATGTTCAGAAAGTCTAGCTCTAACCAACGACCTTGCGTTGCGCATCTGTACTATGCACACAGAAAGAAACCAGTCGAAACATTCGCTAGGTAGCCGCCGCTCCGTTGAACTGGCTCTTGGTGATCATAGAGGCATATGGTACATTAAATGTGGAGTAAGTTAGCATAGGCAGACATCTTGTTTTCAGACTTCGGATTATCAAATGAACTCTAGTAGTTACTGAAAACCTCTGTTGGTAGAAATAGAAGAAGACTGCGAAAACATGAGACAGTGAACAGGCTCCAATGTCAGTCAGGTGGAACTACACTTATCATGTATTCGTACTTTTGTGTTATAGAACCGGAAATGTTCGCCAACAGGAATATTGTTGAAATAAATTACATCTATGAACATAAATCAGCTTATTATTTTTCCTTTACCTAAAATGAAAGTTTCTAAACAACGTCAACGCTTCCAATGCTTATAACTATGCAAGGCAGAACGTTTGTTAAAGTATACTAGTACTGTTAGGACATTGAACTGAAATGGTTGAGAACGGTCAACCTTTACTGACATTTGTAATTCCTAAGTTCCACGTGGAACCACATGCTTAGTCATTGTCCGTAATATTTATAACTAATCCGGCATTGACTTAAGCTGACGGAAAATGTTAAACATTCACTATTACACTTGTTCTCCCTCAGCTTCACACGGAATCGTATCTTAGAGCGTATTCGTTTAAAACAGTCGATCAACCCTAGGGTGATGAAATTAGCCAATGCCCAAACACTCATGATGATACGAGTACCATCATCTTCTAATTTAAACACGTGACAGTCTCCCTAGAGTAGGTCGAGTGTTGAATCGAATACGCTCTGCGTCTATGGTTCGTACATTCTCCCGAGGAATGTTTTGCAACCTATATTCCTATCTGTGCCATCTATATGGGCCGACCATCATCCCATCGGCAGTTGGTGCTGCGCTATATTTACTAATACAAAATGTTTACTTACGCTACACAGCACCGCGATCAGGTGACAAAGCTGCGCTAACGTCATGTCGGAGGTTGTCGCTGCATAATCTACCAACAGGATGCTGTTATCTACAATATTGTAGATCCGTGCATGTTTCTAATTTAAGATGATTTACCCGACTTTCTATAGACTCTATCTGTCTTTGTATGTACATGTACCAGCCTAGGCGGCAGATGAACCTTGCGTCATCTGAAGACCGGAAGTTCGCTCTGCGGATTCTTCAGAGAGAGGTGGCATAGGCAAATGGCGCTTACATTGATTGTGTTATATATTATAAAGTCCCATTCGGACCCGGCTGGAAAATACCTACACTAACTTAATGGCTCCCACGAAAATAGTATCCTCTTTAGTGTACGAAATTTTGAAAATTATATTAAATTAAGCAGAATATAGTATTTATTAAAACTATTAACTAACCGTTTAAACTGTTACTTTGTTTACACGTAATGCATTGATGCTAGGTATGTACCGTTTCTAAGAAATATCAAAGTTGTAAACGAGCCGAAACAAACATTTAGTTCATAAATCATACTACGCTCCAGAATTCTGAACATTTCAGACACTTACGGATGCGCCTATATATTGTATAACTGGCAAAACACAATGCCCGTCAAGATTTCCTAAACATTTGTTTGCGGTACACTTTGCGCCATTCTATGTAAACGATAGTGTGCCGTGGTATGTCCTAGGGCCTATTTCTGGGGGTGATGTTGCGAGATAAACAGACCTGCGATGGTATCAAACGCAAGTCCATTACCTGTCTATCTGGGTGTGAGAAGGAAGGCGTTAGTCCGACCTTTTTTTAAAACAGACTGCCTTCAACACTTTGCTATACCATGCACGCTTTACAATCGTTATCTTCTTATTCCAAGCTTATACTGTTATGAGCGTTAAATCATTCCATATAACATTTATTGCAATCTATCGCCTGTTTTGCCAATAAAAGCACTCACGGCGAGTGCACTATTAATACCGCTCTGGTTCAAAGAACATATTCTCAAGGAAATATATGACAAGGAACCAATAAATATGTTCTGAATGTCGACAGTGAATGAAGTTCATGCACAGCATACTCCACAGGGAGTTGAGAAAGAACACTGAGTGTACAATGATCCATTGACCGGGGATAATAATGTGGCGCTTAGAGCATGCCTTAGGGGGGTGGATTTGGCGCATTATACGTGGCCTATTATTATTATTATTTAACGTCGCTGCGGGAATCTTTCATCCATTTACGACGAGTATTTCAACGAGATTCTAGTAATATTATAACAGTTATATCAATGAAGTCTTTCTACAGAGATAAGATAGTACTAATACTACCACATATATATCATTGAAGTAGATACTACTTTCCGTAGCTACGTTGCAATATGCTAGACCCTAATGCTATACATGATAACACCGTGATACATTGACGTGAGGAGAATTAAATTAAATAAAGAACGTGTGTTGTTACGAATAAACATCTTTAGATTGGTTATTGTTGGACCAAGACACGGTACATGATCGATTTCCTATAAAAAGATAATGACGTTAAAGATGAATATTGAATTTAAAGCGTTGCAATGTCATGCTCATCACTTTTTAATAAGAAAGAACATGTACAATTAGTGTCAAGAACATGTGCCATTAGTGTCAAATGTATTCATAACACTCACGTATTTTGCTACAGTATACACTATGAAAATAAACATTGAAGTTTGGTCTTTGGGATTTCTATGTGTTAATTATATTGATGCATGATGCACGGTAGTGGTAGTCGAACATGCTTAATATTTATGGCGAAGAAATTCGTTTTGTTAAAATACCTCCAGTCGATTGTAGATTAGTATTCGCTTCGTGATTCCTTAATACAATTTCCGATTTTAACTTATCACGTAACATAGAGAATCGATTTCTATGGTTTTGTCTGTTACAAAAAAAAGATGATTAGATTCTTCACGTAAAGTGGAATGCCTGGCGCTAAGAAAATTATCTATTCCCACTTCAAATGAGTTTGTAGACGGGATCAAATATTCTCTTTTCCGCCCTCAAGATGTTCTGTTTTCGACTACATCATAAAAGTACATCGTAAGGCAATATGTTAGTTTAACGCTTCTATTATCCTAACTTTAACCTATAATTAAACTAATAAAGGGGATGCAAGCCAGGGCTTCATTACTTTACCAGGCTGACGGTGAAACATGTAACATGATGAACCCGGTATTCTAAATTCACTACTATATATCTATATTTGCCATCACAGAGAAACGGATGTTGAGGATAGTAGTAATGAGAAACAAAAAGCGTTTTGGTTTAAGGTTGAACAAAATGAATTAGTTCTGTTGGTGTGTGTGTGTGTGTGTGTGTGTGTGTGTCTGTGTGTCTGTGTGTGCATGCGCGTGCGCGCGTACGTGCGTGCGTGTGTCTGTGTGCGTGGGTGCCAGTTAGATAGAGATATAAAGAAAGAGAGAAAACATTTTTGTCCATATACCGGTAATAAAATCCGAAGATTAACTGTTTTACCTTCCACAAGTTTCTTGGTCTATAAATAACATTGCATACCTGTAGAATTGTAAAGGCATAGTACACAATATCCAGACTATTATATACCCATATGTCACGCGATGTTAATTGGGGTTAAAAATGTGCCCCAAGTTAATGTGATGCCGCCGAACCGTAGTCTAAATTTGAGCTAAGTATTTCAGCCGCCATGATCCGGTAATCCATTTCCGTTCATTGGATTTTCTCGGATTGCAGTCTGTGGTTTATGGATTTCGCTTCTTGGTACATGTGGGCGTGTACCTTTAGGTATACTAGTACTTCAGCACAATGACCGCCAGTCTGTGAGCGAAACTCGAACAAAAACCCTGGATCCTGGGGATATCTTGGCTCATATTAAGGACACACTATCACAACGGTAGATCTCAAGATAGATGCTAGTATAGTAACCAAATCATATTGTGGATTCTCAGGATTCCCAATATAATGCAATTACAATGGCAACCTTGTTACATATAGATATGAAATGACTAATAGGATAGGAAATCAGTTTGATATGTTACTCAAGGTAACCCAAACTGGTTCTTCTATAGTATTTGAACTTCGTAACCTATGGCAGTATTTCGATGACAACACTAATAGGATAGAAACCAGTTTGATAGGTTTCTCATGAGACAGGAGTCCTGGTGACCACGGCATGATTCCTTCTACAGTATATATATATTTTTTTACTTAAAAAAAGGGGGTTTCAGCCGCTTTCACGATTCTTTCACTTATTTTGAACGTAACGTATGGCATTTCTATAACACAACCATATATTGCGACTACTATATAGAACCAGACGCATAGTTTCTGCTTTTTTCTTCTTGTTCTTTTTCCTCCTCCTCTTTCACCTCCTCCTCCTCCTCCTCCTCCTCCTTCCCATCTTCCTCTTCTCCTCCTCTTCATCGCCGCCTCTTCTTCGTCTTCATTTTTCTTTGTTTTCTTTTTCTTCTTCTTCTTCTCCTTCTTCTTCTTCTTCTTTCTTCTTCTTCTTCTTCTTCTTCTTCTTCTTCTTCTTCTTCTTCTTCTTCTTCTTCTTC
>JAVCKZ010047796.1:0-18751 GCA_034780755.1 Lepetodrilus elevatus
TATAGTGTACATATCTACATCTATATACTTATTATAGTGTACATATCTACATCTATATACTTATTATAGTGTACATATCTACATCTATATACTTATTATAGTGTACATACTACTATCTACATCTATATACTCACTCTGAAGGTACATCGCCAGAGACGAGGTTGCCATCATCATTACCATCAGAAGACTGACATTGTGTACCCACGCCATGACGAACGCTTGTCTGCAGAAAATAAAGGAGGAAAGTAGATTAACAACAACATATATATCATGTCCTGTCCGTAATATATATATACGGACTGGCAAATTGGCCAAAGAGATGTCCCCTCTGGGATTAAATAATAACATTATGTACTTACTGTTTTTTTAATGCGAGGAAACAGCTCACGACGCTAGTTGTGCTCCAGTGTTCACATTATACTAGCAAGTAAATCTACCTGTAACAAATTCCTACCTTATGACTGATTGCGACGTAAACAACACGTGACGTCTGAAATCCTGTATGATCTGTCAGCCCGTCGGCAGCTAATGTCAAAACCTGCAAGGATGTGCATTACTTAAAGACGGGGCAAAGTCAACGCGACCCCCGGAGTTCCGTGTAGTGCTATAATTCCGGATATGAGCCAACATTTGGATGTGTGTCAGAGGTGTAGTTTCATCTTAAAGGATGGAAACCTTCCAGCGGAGGAACGCGGGACAAGATAATGCTTCATCAATATTAACCCTTCCCCCCCACCTGCCACACGCACGACTCTTTTGGGGCATCTCAGGTTGCCCCCCAACCTGGAGAGAGTTAATAGTTTTAGTCGTATTACAGTTTTAATCTTGGTGTCTATGGCAAATATTTCTGGAGTCATTCGTTATTGGATGGGACACTATATACATATAGCTTCTTCCCCGTGTTTTCCGTTTAAACAGTGTTTCTTTTGAAGTAATTCATTCATCATGAACTCGAAATAAACTGTCATGTGTATCTCTCTTTATGGCGCTGTGACGAGCTAAGGTGACATGTTCGCGTTGTCAGATGAATATGTCCTTGTCTGGGGATTAGAGGGGGATAGTATACGAATAATATACGAATTATCCGTAGGCCTACTTTTTTTATACTAGGTATGCTTACTCTTTTCCAGTTATCTTTCTAGAACAAGAAGTATGTATGTATCATCATTAATAAACACGTAGCCTACATACATGTTATGTATATATGTCATTGCCAACAATTAAAAGTTTCATATTGTTAAGGTCATAATCATTTACTTCAGGTTATGAATACATTAAGTAGGTTTTACGTTCCCCAACTGACATATTATATCGGGTGGCAAAAAAAAAACGTCATAGGGACTTAAAAGCTTCAGAATATGTTATGAACATCATATTTGTCACTTGTGTGAAGTTTAGTAAATAATATTTATTGTTAGTTATTAACCCAAATTCAAAGTAACTATTAGAGCTTTTTGCAATTGTTTACATCTGTTTTTAATTGCTCGACCTAACAAAGAAATATACGACATAGGGACTTGAAACTTTCTGAATACGTTCATAACATGTGTAAAGTCTCATGGTAATAGCATGGTTAGTTACAAATCTATTAACCCTTAAAGTTCGGGACGTTTTTTTGGGGCCACCCGATATATGTAGGCTAAAGATGCCCGCTAGTAATTATTAGGGGACTACAATCCTAAACAATACATTGGTAAACTGATCATCTGTTAGTGGTAAATAATTGCATGACACATAGACTCACTGTTAAAATTACCAAAACCACACACACACACACATACACACACACACACACACACACACACACACACACACACACACACACACACACACACACACACACACACACACACAAATTAGAGAGAGACAGACAGAGAGAGAAATATGTGCTCATAACTTTCCACTAAAGCGTTGACAATAGCCTACTTGTCATCATTGTTTGTTTTCAAATTATTGTTTAAAAGTTAAAACTCTATTGTTACTATCTTGCCGTGTAATATCAAACAGTTTGAGATAAACTCCATCAATGCAGTTTTCAATGTGAATCTTGACTTGCATCAGTCTTCGATCGACTTCCAATACGCCGGTATGACTGTATGACAAAGATGGCAACATGTGTGCTGGAGCCACATCACGTGCCACGTGCATTAGAACGCGACGCGGTCATGATCGCTGCTGACTTGGGATTATATTCCACATTTTCACCATGAAATACCGCGTGTTCTTGTTACTATGCATTTTAATAGCCACCGCTAATTCTGGTGTTCATAAATTACAATACCATGGCTCGTTTACTACGAGGACAAACCTGGAGAAGCTCTTTTACATAGAGTCGGAAGTCATGTCTCTCTCAGATGTATTTCTTAGGGAGGAACATTTCGCTCATAATGGCGAAGTGCCCCACAATTTGGGAGAACTTAAAGCGTAAGTTCTTTGTATTTTTTGTTTTATTGTTATTGCTGGTTCTTTTTGTTTCTATTATTTATATTCATTGCAATGAAGCTACGTTTGTACAACTCAAATTATGGGGAACAATTCTTCTATAATATAGTGCAGAGAGAGTATCAATACTTTAAAACAAATATTAAGCCATAATTTACTATTATAAGAATTGTCACCCTTTATATTTTATCAAACGTCTGTATACTATACTTCACCAACACGCTATAGACACATGGAAAAGTATAGCATCGTTTGCTTATCTGATTAATAGCTAAATGTATATATTATTCGAAGATATGAGAATTATTGATAATGTTTAACCCAACAACTTGTAAATGTCTAGTTTCTTGTATACTCGTCACTGTACACCGTGTATAATGAGATATACTAGTATGCAATGGTATCTCTTGTTATCCTGTACACCAACTTGCATTAATATTGTTACCACAACATTATTGTTTTCCCGAATGCCATGTTCACTGGCCACCATCTATACATGAATACTAATACTGTTCCATTGACAGCGATATTGTATTGATCGACAACCGAGTGGCGGCCGAGTGCTTATTGAGAGAGAGTTCACCAAACACATATGTCGCCATGCAATTGATTTTCCAAATCTATAAAAGACTACACGACATGTGTAAAAATTAAATCGAATGTATATGAAGTTCATGCTTGCCTGTATACATGTTGGGAAGAAGAAATGGAATCTATAGATGCATCTTATGTTATACAACTGATACTGCACGCGAGAAAGAATGCGACATCTAGATAAATCTATAAAGCTAGCATTTGTCACAACTATTCGATCTCCGACATGTATTTATTATAATGGCTCTCAAATTGTTGTCCTTGACATATCATGGTGTGCAATGAACGACACTCTTCGAATCAACATTCGTTATATGATCATGATAGAGAACAATTTTAACGTGACGATTGTTCCATGGAATAGACCCCTTGATTGTCCAGTTTCAGTGGCGTTTTCAATCCACTCCGAAGATGCTAACTATTATACTATATAGAAAGGCGTATTGTTCCATATTATATAACCAATCGTATACTAGTAAATGTCATTGACGTTCACCAGCTGTTCACTTTAAACGCCATGCAATCAAATATGTATCAGTTTATCTTTTTCATTTATTTGGTCGGGTGATCAGGAGCGACTATAATTTATCTGAGGAGTGTCCGCCACAGTTCTGATTGCATCCTCGAAACACAGGCCATTATGGCTACGCATCTCCGTCAAATATGTGGTTATAATAGCCTGGGGTTCGAGGATGTTCTGATTGTAGCAAAAGCGTATTTGTTCACTTTGTCTTACGAAACAGCACCAGTAGCCTTTGCCAAATACGTTATTGGTATTATTTTACCACATAAAAAAAAAAGAAGTAGTATATTGCTATCAACGTCTTTGACAAGGAATAGATACACCTCAGGCATCGTAGGCCTATATAGCTAGCTATTGTATTTAATATGGGTTTGGACTTGGTGCCACAGATTGCTGGCGAAGACCAAGGTCCTCCACACCAACATCTCCAGCATGGATGTCTACCTCTCTCACCCCATCAACGTGCTGCATCTCGCACAGCGACTTAACATACCCTGGTGGCTGGCGACCAAAGCCATCTGGAGCTCTGAGCCTTGTCAGAAATGTAAGTGTCACCAAATAGTAGTAGTAGTTAGTAGTAGTAGTAATAATAATAATAGTAATAATAATAATAAGAGTAGAAAGAGTAAAAACAATCCAGAGAAAAAGACCATGAAGATCATTGATACTGATAGTCATCATGAGGAAGGTCGTTGTATTGGGCAGAGACGTTGAAGTGTATAATGGACATAGAAATGATAATAAAAATGATGATGGTGATGACAATGATAATAATAAGAAGAAGAAGAATAGTAATCCCTGAACTGTATCGGAAATGTATAGGTATGATATATGTCTTGCTTTGTTTTTGAATTGTGGTTTATAGCCTCTTTCCTGGAGGTGTGCAAGATTATTTCACTCATGGCTTGTATCTAGCAATACCATGCATACTACTAATAATAAATTACCATTATGTATGTATGTACAAACAAAATGTACACTTATAAGACAGGTGGAGACTGCGCGACCCTTACATACACGCACACTCTACACATACACATTATCTAATATTCGTATATTCAAATATTTGTATTTCTGTCATATCAGATCGTCGTGTTTAACACGAAATGCTAGTCATGGCTGTAGTACCACGCATTTGGAATAAGGTGTATCACTGTCTTCTTATCTTAATTGAGTATCGTTTCTTCGCAGGGGATGTACCACAGCTGCAAAAGAGATTGTCGAACATCCTGAAAAATCTTCCCAAATTGGATGACGTTCTTGGCATTGGATTTAGCATCTCAACCATGCAGATCACGGACAAAATACAATTCGATGACCTCTACTCCGGGGTCATTTCCGGTCACAAGTCTATGCAACCCGTAACTTTGAAAGACTTGAGCCAACTGGCCCACGGAGCGTTCGAAGGGCAGCACTATCTGTTTACAGCCATTGTAATCGAGAGAATCGTGGAGATGTGCAAGAAATCAAAAGAAGAAGTGTGCGAGGATCGTAGATTATATAAAATGGCGGCTACATCATATTACGAAGTAAGTCGTTAAATTGATGATTAGAAAACCTATTTTATAGTTCCAAGAAATATTGGAATTATTTTCTGGTCTGTTTAAAGCATTACTTTTCTCTATCATGTTTGTATATCGATGTATGTTCGATATATTTGTGTAGGCCTACATGTATTATATAATAATGCTTTCCTTGACAACATGTGTACCCAAATGTTCTACAAAATATTTCATAATTACAATAACTCTTCAGAAAACTTAATCGTTAACATACTTACTATCGTTATAACCATCTTATATAATATTACCAACAAGTACATGCATATTATTATTATTATTATCATCATCATCATCGTCATCATCATAAATAAAATACTTTCATATACAATCATCATTATTATCACAATCGATTTCATATTACATTGAATAACCTTATTTTCATCTTTCAGTTGAGCAATTATGAAGATGCGTTAAAAATGAACTCCATAGTTTTAAAGATGGGTAAGTATGTGTTTTATATTCTATTGAAACCAACTTTAAGAACGTTCGAATTGTCATTTTAAAGAACTCGAGAAGACAAATAGATTGTGTTCGTTCAAATTCCGTTCAATCACATTAATTCCAAAGGTAATACTACATGTGTATTTTTCGATACAAAATAGGAACCTTTGGATATGTCTTTCTAATAGTTACATCCTGGAAAACAATAATTGTAAATACACTTGCTAGCTATCGTTACTTCAGTGGTTCAAGCAAGCTAACAGGCAAACACAAATAGGATGTGAAATGTCGTGGTTTTTTATCATTCACATGGTATTTTGTCATTAATCTTTGCCATGGCAGTTTTTAAATATCCAAATACAATGTAGTCACGATGTAAGCAGGTCGCAGTAAATTAAAGGAATAACACGCATGTATTTGTTAAGGTAATAATACGCATTTCTTTTCACTGTTTTAGATAAGGATAATTCCGTCGCTATTAGAAACCAGAGATTTTTTCAAAATCGAATTAAAGAGGGTCGAACCAGCGGCGACATCAAAGCGTTCCCGAGAACTGATGCTGCATATTATGAAACGTGCAATGGAAAGCGAAAACGGGTACAGTTTAAAACAATAAATTGTGAAAATAAGAATAACATTGTCATGCAGTTACAATTAAAATTGTATTATATACATGTAGTAGCTTGAATTTCTTGTCGGTTGGTTACAGCATGTGACAATCTAGGTATTAATACAATTACTATTATATAGGCCTATATCTTTGACAATGGTAACAAGTGCCACTGTGGACATACAGGGTAGGCCTACTTTTATTTACATTGTGTCTTTCTTGTTTTATAGACCACACGCCAGCTATCCCGCTTGAAGTGCGTGATGTATCGAACCAAGAAAATGTTCATATTCGAAAAGGTCGAAATCCACAGGAAGAAACCACTAATATTGGAGATTCATGGAGGGTTTTATCAATCTGACCTGGAAGGGATGCTGGCTTCTGGACAGCAAATGGTACACACACACGCGCGCGCACACGCACGCACACACACACACATACACGCACTCACACACACACACACACACACACACACACACACACACACACACACACACACACACACACACACACACACACACACACAGCCAATGAAGATAGACAGACATATATTTTATTTACGTTTTACCCGTGTACAACAATAAAATAGCAATGCATGCTACTTTATTAATAGCATATATAGTAAAACTGCATTGCCGGTATATTAATATCGACCCCAATGTACGTATGAAAATAATCAACGTGGTAGATATAATAATCACGTATATATATTAAACACATATTTATTTATTTTTAATATTTACGCAATAGGTATGATTTATATTATGTTCATTTATATTCATCTTTCTTGCAGTACCGCCAAACCTCATTCGGAGACCTATATACGCAACCGGATTTCGCGTAAGAAATTATGTACTTCATTTTTCTATACATTTTGGAATGTCATGTTTTCACATTTCTCTTTCTAGTCTTACTCGACAGAAAATATGTACTTTTCATTATTGCACTATTAATACTTTGAATGAGGGCTGTTGAATAAATAACCAGAATTAGATTAATATAATATCTTACCATTCTTCTTATTGAACGTGTAGGAATATACATACGTATATTGAAAACGTGTGGATATACATGCTGATTGAACGAGTAGGGATATACGGTACATCGTGAACATGTATAGAATAAAAAAACACACACAGGAACGTACAAATTGAAAACGTAAAGAAATATACCGATTAAAGTGTAAGGAAATACTAATTATTAATGTAGTACATGTATTACAGATTGAACGGAACACGACTGTAGGCTTATTACATGAATATGTATACAGATTGATTAAATACTAGTAACTGTATGGGGTCATACCGGTACCTTTCCAGTCTGAAACATTACTTGAATGTTTATACCCGATTGATTTCAGGATCGTTCCATACCCAACATTCTTGTACAGAAGCTTTGCCTCAAGGTTTCCAAACCTTACTCAACCAATGGTTGATCCAGTGAATGTTGGAAATGTCGAGGTACGTTTTGTAGAACAAATCTATCATGGGAATGCAATTGCTAACTTAAACTCTGCTGTGATATTGATGTCCGCAAGCTATTGGTAATTAATTGTATTCGGCTCTAATATGGACATCTGGTGTGAAGCACAATTGGGATCACAATACGACAATTTGCGTGATATTGATGTCCGCAAGTTACAGCATTACGGTAATTCTGTATTCGGTGATATATAAATATGCGCACTACAACTTGGAACACAACACGACAATGTGTGTGATTGATGTCCGCAAGTTACAGCATTACGGTAATTCTGTATCCGGTTATATAGAAATCTGTGCAATACAGTGAAGAGATGCAATACCCTTTGAGCAATTACTATCGTTATGAAACGCAGTATGTTCATGGGGTTTATTATATTTCAGATACGACAGGTCGGCATGAATGGGATGTACTTCAAGCGTAAAGATATAAAACATGTAGGTACCCTTTACTTGTCATATACCGCTAATCAATTAACAATACATTACAAGTTGGTTGCATTAATAGTTATTACTCCGATTAGTATATTTTAACCAAGACGTGCTATGGTCATGGTCAGTGCAGTTAACCCTCTAACTGCTGGAACATTGCTCTTTAGCGTATCTCCGCTTGCCTTCATCATGGAGAGGGTTAATATACTCAAAGTAAATGGCAATCTTCTTTGACCAGACATGTCTCCTATACATTGCACACGCGAGAACATTAAAGTACAGATATCTAAAAATCAATCTGTTTTCAAAGATTACTATATTATTTAAATTGTGCATCATTTCTTGTATTGTAGATGCAGCATTTTGGCGGCCATGTTGGATCATTCATCACATTTGTAAGTTGCCAATTATAACATATATAATGTAATATTATGTGCATTCTGTCGTGTGTCCCGCTTTTATTTCTAGTCCCATTGTCTGCTGGATTATATAGAGGAACCGCTCTTTTGGGCATTTCCGGTTTCCTTCATCGCACGGAGAGAGCTAATTAAGGACGGCTGACCTGTACAGTATACTAGTATATCTTTCCATGTAATGTTTGAACGTATCATCCTAGTTTGATATTGCTCTTATGTTAAAAATTCAAAACGATTTCTACTGCAGTTCATTTAGATCTTGTGCTAACATATCCATTTAGATATTGCACACTTAATTATTCATGAACAGTTTTCCGTATTCTTTCCAGTTAAACGACGATTTCGATGGCGGTGAAGTAGTATTCCCTAGGTACAAGATCAGAATAATCCCAGTCAAGGTAAACCTTGTTCTATAAATAACTATACCGTTACCTTATTCTAACTGAAACCTTTAATTTGTCATTATTGAACCTTTTTAAAGCATAAATTACGTTTTCTATGTTAATGAAAACCTCAATCTCATTATACATGTAATACGAAAAGGAACTGCATTTGGACAGTCCCTTCTTCGTTTCCAAAGAATGTCAAATGTTTACGGAAGGAAACACACATGTACAAGATCTGATTTTAATTAGATTGTGAAAACCTCTTCCTGTAATAGAACCACTGTAGAGCTCAGTGTGAGAAGAAACATTCTTTGTCTACATGTAATTGCACGTGATAGATTGATATTCATAAAGGTTTTTTCATTCTTTCCTGTCTTTCAGGGTAACACCATATTCTTCTTTGCAACAAAGGCCATCCTAAACATTTGCCCCGTGTCGTACAGTACCCAGTGGTGTAAGTATATAATACACAATATTTCTTGTGCTACTATTCCACACAGACCACGAATCCCACGAATCGCTACGAATTGATAACTTTTAGGATTCGTAATTGAATCGTAATCAGTTCGTGAAGTTCTTAACTGATTCGTATTTATTCGTAGTCAATGTCTCATAACCGCTTGTTATTTTAACCCTCTCCCTGCTGGATTAGGCACAGGTGCAGCTCTTTAGGGCATCTCCGGTTGCCTCCAGCATGGAGAGGGTTAATAACGTGTACGTGTGTTTCGTGGCCTCACACGTGGATGCTTTGGTTTTCAGTCGCCATCCAGTCCATCTTTGAGATGAGGATGTCAGACACGTGCCGATATCACGAGGACGATCTCTGGACGCGCGGGTACTATACCCCAGAAAGAATATTTTAATGAAACTACCATCACATTTAGTCATCTCACTGCTGCAGACATGTCTATATGTCCAATATACATGGAACAATTCAGATCAGCAGAGAGAAGGTTAAACGATACAATCACGTAGCCGGTACTTCCTCTGACTTGCCCTCCTGACTAAACTTACATAATATTATAAAGTACCAACATTGAAAGTCAGGGGAACGTCTCGAACTAGAATGCATGTTCTGCAGTCATCATGTATATGTTCATTAACGGCATGGTTTATACTACTAGATTCGTATAGCCATCCCTGCTGACACCATAAGCTACTTTTTATATGGGACATGTCATACCCACATATAAAAATATATCAAAAAGAATGTCTATGTTGCCTACATAAAACTATAGTATGATCTTAAAGACGTGCAACGTTTCGTCGCCATCTTCAGGCAGTTAAAAAAATAACTTATGGTCAGCAGGGAAGGTTAGAGGAATCTCGAACTAGGTTTACACAACAAACTACGAAATGTGATACTTGTGAATGTAGCCTAATTTCCAGAACCTGTCCAGAATAATTTAATATATTCATAATAATTAGTGTGGTATATGGTTTATGTTTTTGCGTTTTGAAAAAGAGAAATAATTGCTGAAATGTAGCAAGAGATGTACTGTTCATTTAAATTATTTGGACTGGTTTTCCAGTTGCAATAGAATCGTGTAATACTCGTAAATTCTTTCTTTTTATTACTGGTTATATATACTAAGTATTAAACACCTAGTCCAATGGATACTGCTGATTGTAGATTGATATTAATGTGACTGCTGTAAATCTGTAGTAATATTATTGACGCATACATTATAATGATGCTGATCTTGGTTTCAATAGAATACTGTTAAAACAACTTCATCGATTGTATGATAGTAAAGATCATTGGCCCTTACGATCATAATCTTCCTGATCATCATAATATCTGACATTTACTTCTTTATAAACTTGTCATTATAGAATTATATTATCATTACGTTTATCGAGTACTTAAGTTGGAGGTCATGAGTGGGCCTAAATGGTGAATGTACTTAACTCCTGTACTTAATTTCAATGCATGTTCATTGTCAGCCGATGAAACATTACAATAAATTATTGTTATAAACATCAGTGTATTGTTGTAATTTACAAAACAGACTAGGAACGACACGCATTTTGCTATGATGTATTCTTCAAATATAACTATTACACCGCATCATAATAGTATCGGGTTGGCCATGGTTCGGCAAATAGTTGTGTCATGTTCATTCTGACGAACTGTCTGCAATATAAAGAGAAAGAGATGGATATTTGCCTCAATTAGACGGGTGTGGATCATTAGTGTATACATTAAGTTACAGAAGTCTATAAGCCTACTATACATAATGATAATTTGAACAGCTGCAGTTAAAATGGTAACATTAATTAATACCTGATATTTTCGTCCTTAAAAATGAATATTTACGTTCTAGTAGTAGCTCTCTCTCTCTCTCATCTCTCTCTCTCTCTCTCTCTCTCTCTCTCTCTCTATCTATCTCTCTCTCTCAGCGTTACCAACCTGTCGTATGCGTATTCCGGACCAGTACCATTGGTTCTTCTGGCGTTGGCGAGGTACGCGATGTTGCTGGAGAGGTCGTACACGGCCACTTGTAGGTTTCCTGTGGTGACGATACTGACGATGTGTTGCATGATCACCTCTGCATCTAGATGACCGTAGTACGTCTTGAGCAGTGTGGCTAGGAGTTGCGTGTAACTCGGGCACAACCAGTCCATACCTGTGAAGTTGTATGGACATTGATAACAACATTACATTACAACGCCATTTGCCATTAAATATGGGTTCATTTTGGATGTTTCGCTATGCCCCGTAACGTTGACGAGTAGCGGAATCAACCCATTATGTAATTATATGAGAGTTGAATAGGACTCAGTAGGATGTCATTGGTATGTGAATGATAATCAGTTATAAATTAACAAGCTAGCGGAACAGACATTAGGTTTATAAATTTGGATTGGTACAGTAGTATTTTGGTACGTTTCAATGTTATCCAACTACTGGTTTACCCCAGTAAACGACGTCCTGTATTCGAGGGTGCCAGTCAGCTTGAGGTTGCAGATGTTGGTCGTCCATGAAGTTGGCGATAGAGGCCGAGTACTCGATACCACGGAATGCGTTTGTCTTAGAGAAATTAAAACACCATGCGTTATTGTGATGGCTTCAATCTTAGAGAAGCGTTGTCCAGCTAATCGGACAAATCATGATCAGCGTCCAGTTCCAGAAAACGACTGTAGTCAAACAAGCGTCATATCACTTCCTAACGTATTGTCCAGCCGATAAAGAGGAGAATATTGCAGTTTGCGATGAAAGCATCAAATTGGGTAAACTTACTCAATAGACTATTAGTATTACAACAACAACAAACTAGATGCAGTGCCATCCCAGCTCAAAGTGTCCTAACTCATGATGTTCCGGAGTTGCATCTCTGACAGAAGTACGATCATTCTGTGGAACACGGGCCCTATTGTAGATCATCATTTATCCGACTGCGCTTGTAAACATGCCATGTCTTATGAATGAATTTAGGATGGCCGTTGCATTGTTCACCTTTCCATCGCCGACTCCCAGAATGAGGTCGCAGGTTCTCTTGGAGTTGGTGATCCTGTTCATGGCATCTTGCAGGGAAGCATCGTACTGCAGAATATCTCGTAGAATGTTCTGAAATGGAAAGTTCCAACATTTGTTAATGGTAAATATAGATACAAGACAAAATGCTTTTTTGATAGTTCTGACGTACTGAAATTAATATATTACAGTCTCAAATTCTTTAAAATTCAAAATCAGAAAACATGATAGCTATATACTAGAAAAAGGCATTTGCAGCATTAGGCTACTGCTTGTTTGTTCTACTAGATGTTTTTTTCATTTAAACTGTCCAATTATATTAGTATATTAGCATTTGTTTTGCAATTAGAGTAGCCATATTTACTAGTAATTCATTATCATACATGAAATATCGATTACTATATAGTTTTGAATTGTGTGTCAAATCATTACTGTGGACATTAAACCACTGCCATATAGCATAGCGATGACTATGTTGGTCAAATGATTTGTATGAAGAGAAAGAACCCTGGCCAGTCCCAATACCTACTGTGAACGGAATGCCAAAGCGAGATTCCTTCCCAAAGGACGCATCTGGGTAGGAAACGCCAATTTCGGATATGGCCATTTTCTGCGAATTCATTCCTGGGGTAAGAATGGCATTAGGCTTTCAATATATGGTAGTAAGCATATAATTCATTTAAGAGATAGAGTACGGTCTACCCCTATATACCGGTATACTGTATTAAAGTATAGTTTCGTTCTGAACTATTATAGTTAAAGTACTATGTTAGAATATTAGTTCAATGTCCTGACAAATTGCAAACTTGGGAAAACCTTCACGAACACATACATGTATATATATAGGCATGCATGCATTAATATAATAAATGGTCCATATATACAACATCCCACAGAGTAGATGTTATATCCCGGCTATACCTGTGATAGATCCCAGCCACGCTGTCCAGCCAAAGTTGGCCCAGGGCTGTCCATAGCTGCTGTTTACAGGATGATACACAGTCACCTGAGAGAAGTCTTTGAAAGGCCCTGTAAGGAAACACCGACATAGCCTAATTTATATAATGTTATTTGAAATAGTAGCAACAATTTACGGCAGATCCAATAAGGAAACACACCGACATGTCTTAATGTATATATGTTATTTGCAATGGCATAGCAACAATTTCCAATGCAGTTCATTGTAATTTTGAATCTCACAAATAATAATAGGGGTACTAATCCTCAACCTGCATAGGACCACTCACCATCCACCGCCCAGTCTAGAGCCCGGAGCTGCACAAGGGAACTCTCGTTGGACAGACTCTTTCCCCAGGCGCCAATCATGGAACACGCTCCCTTCCTGGAAATCATAAAGTAGGGTTTCCATCCTCGCAACACAGGGGTACCTTTAATTACGTTCACACTTCAGTATGGTAGGCCTACTATGCAGCGAGTCCTGGGCGTAATAAAGTATCTCTGGTGTGAGAGGATGGGTTGATTCTAGAACATAAAAAGAATGTGCTGGGAATGTGTTTCTACCTTGAGGTATCGTTTCTCGAAGCTCTCATATCCACTATGACACCATAGCACTCTCGAGAGTGTGCACGATCCCCATGTAGTAGGGATCGCTACGAGAGCCCTTATGTTCTCGATAGAGCTTCGAGAAACGATACCCAGGTTGATTGATCTAACTATGTTATACTGGTAGAAATGGAGAAGTGTAGCTTCTATGGGCAGATGTTGAGATACTTACGTGAGTTCACCTATCATATGGACGTATAGAAGTTTCTGAAAGAGAAATACGTTGAAGAAGTATTGGTTGGAACACGGGCAGTACGATTGTCAAAGATCGATATTGTTTGCTTAATATGATACGTGCATTGCATTGTTTATTTTAATTGTGAATTTCGAATTGTATTTGCCAATACACATTCATATACAGTAACTGATCATAACTGCTCTCACCTAATATATGAGAAGCGTTGCTCTTTCATACTACGCCTTTTTTTTAAGGAAGCACTGATGAACAATTGAACATATGTCTTTTAGAAGAGGCGCTATTTACGGAGTCTACATGGCCATGTTTATATAAGAATGTACAGCATCCGGGCGGTGGGCTAGACATCACGTGGTCACTCATCACCTTGTAGTTTATGCCGGATGCGTCCGCCAGGCCTCGTGCTTCCTCAAAAAAGGTAGGTGATATGTACTTCTTGGTGAGTTCCAGCTCCAGCCCTAGGGCGACGTCAAGGCTGAAACACACTTGTACTGAATCCATGGGCTAGAGCACTGTAGGAAACAGTCATATATAGTAGACAACACCATATCACATGAAGTGAGATAAGAACGGAATTAAGTACCACTATGTGACTATAAGGTGCGGGGATCGTTGCAAAATTACAAAGGGTGGTGTTCATTCTACGAAACAGGTGCTTGTCACAAATATATTATAGATTCGGAATATTCCGAATCCAATTCAATATTTGTGACAAGTTTCCGTCGACATACCCGAGTGATGCCACGTCATCCAAGAACCACTGCATCCAGTGAAGGGTCTTGTTCACCTCCCCGACCTGATGAACAAGAATTGTGTTTCTGACATCGACTAGTTCAATGATTGCGATCGTGTTGGTTCAAATTCTCATTTCATGTGTGAAAGTATCTACATTTCATGTGTGAAAGTATCTAAACAAGTACCGGTACAGAGAAAATACTTCTGCCCTCTGAATGTATGAATAATAGCATAGTTTATGAATATGTGTGTCATGCAGTAACGTACAATCTGGTCCTCCATGTATTTCCAGACCCGGTCTATCATGTCCTTGGATTCGTTCTTGAGGAGTTGTCCCTGGGCGTATCCCATCTCGTAGGACGTGCCTGGTGATGAGAAGGCAAGATATAGGCTCATCTCCTTTGTATGGGTAGATTCATCCTCTCACATCAGGGATACTGTATTACGCTCAGGACTCGCTGCGTGAACGTAATTAAAGGTACCCCTGGGGTGCGAGGATGGGGTAGATTATGCCTATCCAGTTCTCTTGCATATTGCCGTACGTTCACATAGAAAATAACTCGCATACAGTTACATGTCGATAGTAGAAATAGGTTTGGTTATTGTTTACTAAAAGAAAGAATCCTGGAAACGGTTTTAGACACTCAATTTAAAAAAGAAGTGGTCTGTCGTCTGTAAATTTGTCAGAGCTGTACAGAACCACCCAGTCATGTGAGATACAAAATTATTAGAATGTATATGCAATTGAGACCTTGCATGTGACGTCAATCAATACGTCACACAGCATTGTGGGTGGCAAGACAATGGGATTTTCCGCCGTTGCTCACGTCATCACATTATTTTCTGCCACACAAACCGTTTTCCGCAACCAGACGATTGTTCCGTGCAAGGCCTCAATACCTCAAACTAGGTATACCTTGCTTTTATTGTATAATTATAATGTCATGACTCCTCCTGTAATTTAAAGCTCTCATACTGGTGTAAACTCACAAACCGAGTGGATACAGTTATCGTTTCTCGAAGCTTTCTTATCTAGTACGAGACCATAAGGACTCTCGTAACGATCTCTAATACATGTAAATCGCGCACTCACGAGAGCGCTATTATGGTCTCATAGTGGATGCGAGAGCTTCGAGAATCTATACTCTGGGGATAATTGTGTAGGGAGGAAATGATAGAACTATTAGTGCATTGATCATCACATGTATTAGTCGACACGTGTAGCGATCCTCCCTACCGTAGACGTGCAGGACGTAGTAGGAGTCTCCAGTCTGCCCCACGGTGAAGAGTTTGCCGTTGGTGCCAGTCTTCACCAGGGTTGGAGCGGCCACATAGACGGGATGAAGGTTGGCCTTGGCATCAGGTTTAGGCTGTCACAGGTGTGGATTGGAATCACTGGTTTTATTACCTACTGTACATGAATATTAGGCCTATGATGCAAAGGTACCTAATATTTATAGATATAGATATATACTAACGGACTTACAAGTACATTTAGCAGATTGTGTGGACATTTAAAATATATTTACTTATAATTAGTAGATTCCACGAATATTTTATTGCAGTTAGTCAAAAGGTTTGGCGATTCGTTATACTTGAGATCTAAAAACCGTCACATCTTTGTGAATTGTTATACAAAGGCAAGCTGACGTTTGCTGAGCATCTATAGGACACCTGTTTCTCATTCACCAAGTGTTCATATGGAACAGTAGATCTACAGGCCTACATGTATTAATAAGTTGTTGTTGATTTGGGGTTTAAAGTCACTTTCTAGAATCTTTTACTAATATAATGACTTACATGCATATACATGTACTGCTTGACTATAGTCTGGATTTTCATCAGTTCTAAGTAATGATGAGCACACATGTCACAATGCTCTCAGACAGGGTCAATCTACGCCATTTAGCTATTACATGTGTCTCATTACGGCATTAGAAGTAGACACGACACTGCTAGCGTGCATGACATCTCTGTTACCTTGCCATGACACTCAGCTCCGAAACCAGTCGAGAAGACTGCAGACAGCACCGATATAAACAAGCAGGTGAACTGAACCATTCTGCCTCAATGATCTGTGTTCAGAAGAGTGCACCCTCCACCAACATGTCATAGCATGCTGTTTACTTACACCCATCTACATGTAGTATAGATCTCAAATGCCGAACTCAGACCAAGGACTTCTCTGGTATACTTGCAAAGCAACGATGGAAGCATGGCGCACAGGTACTATTCCTATTTTTTCCATCCCAAATCATGCTATTTCACAAATGTTTAGTAATGCTAGAATACAGTGTTAAATCAATGTCTTACGCTATTATCATGTTGTGAAGGTGGTCCCAGGCCTCACCTTGAACATACTCTGGACAGTAACAGAGACGCACCCTATCTGCTTATCTCTGTACACATGCTAGATACAGTCAGACCCCATTATACTGGACACTTCTATATTATCAGGTGGTAAATACATAGTGTTACAGATATGTACTAGTATGTGTTTTTTTTTTACTAGTAGTTCTTAGCTACAACTGCAAAGTACAATTACTTGACATACATAAAATCATGTTTGTACTTCCAAAAACCTTTCCACCATGGTATGATAGACAAAATTCTACTGCAACACCATGAGTACCATATTAACCAGCGGTCGTCAACCTGAATGTGGTCATATTTCTTTTTGCTTTATATATATTCATTCAAAAGGTAACATGGTAACAATATTTATATTGTGGAACACAATGAACTCTCTCACTCTACTCAACAAACTCAAATACACTTTATAATTATCAATGTTTTAATTTTTTCACAGCAGAAAATATTTTGATGTCTCTACTTCGGTCGTACACAATTTCTTCCACTTTAAACTTGTCGTCCAACAACGACGAGAGAAATCGTAGGTCTCTGTCGTATCTGATCCGACATGAAAGCAACACAAGTGTATCGTCTTCTGTCAGTGTAATCAACGTCCTTAGAAGGTCATCGAATGTTTCTTCGATGTAAATGACATCCGCACCGAGGATGACATCATATCTGTCAGTGTACGATGTCAGGTCACTTCTCCAGTCTAGCTCGGACACAGTTATAGAGCACGGTGTCACATGTTCTGTGTTCGTCTGTACAATCTTCCTCAAGTTGGGCAGCACTTCCTGTCGCTCTGTGACCGTTACCTCACCACCTGTATAGAAAATCGTAATTATCATAATAATTCAAAACGGAGATTTTTTTTATTATTAATTTGTACCTGTTCGAATTATTAGAAAAATATGAAAATTTATGATTTGCGTTCATGGAACTTACACTTTCTGATGTCAGTTTTCATTAAAGGGTTCTGAGAGAGACTTACCAAGAAAGGCGGCCACTATTCCTAGGAGTCCTGTGCCTGCTCCCAGCTCCAGCACCCTGCGTCCGTCGACGATCTCCCGGTGTTTCTCCAGATACTCTCCTAGCACCACGGCCTGCAACATGGACAACGTACCACCAACTGAAAACATGTATCTTGTTTGCTGAGGGGAATTACAGAAATATTGTTAAAATCATATCCTAAATGGGACGCTCGGATATCTGGACATTCTTCGCTTCAATGAAAGAATGTAAAAATATTTTAGGAGTTCAAAGATATCTGATTTTAATTAAATTAAATTACGAGCACTTATAAGGTAGTTTAATTCAAATTGTTTTCAAACCATCATTGAGCCAACCAAAAAAAAATGTAAATTTAATTGGGACTTAGTCAAGATTTTCACTTATAGCATGAGTGGTCAGTTTATGGCAGGAAGAAACCTGCAACATCTGTAGCACTGAACGTTGCAATAAACCTGCGAGCACCGGCTGAAAGTGACAGACCAAGAATACTAGCTCCATTTCCACTCTACAGACAGTATCATGTTAGAAA
>JAVCKZ010047807.1:0-18751 GCA_034780755.1 Lepetodrilus elevatus
GCTCATAATTTCACCATAATACATAATATATGTTTATTGAACAATATTTTCCAATTCTAGGAGGGGCGCAAGCCAGGTGAGCCCCCCCCTTGATTCCGCCCCTGCCATAGATATAGTTCAGAGGCGGATCCAGACTTGAATCCGCCCCTGATAGTTGGAATTATTAACCCATTTAATGAGATCCATAATGATAAAAACTATCAAGATTTCTTTTTACAATATTCATTTCGTTTTGGACAATATTCATTTCTTTCATCTAAGTCAACACTGGAAACCAAGCATGCCCCATAACTTAACAAGAGAGAAGTAAAAGAAGATATAAAACAGGGGTATTGTTTGTTTCATGCTCTTTTTTGGTAAACCATTTTGTTCAACACTTTTAGATCTGATATGTACACAATAGCCACAACACATTATGTAACAATAGGTTGTTAGTAACATTACAGCAAACGAGCTCTCGCACGCCTTGCCGTCAAGATATAATATGCCTATATACATATGTATAGGGGGATATTACTAGATATATTGTACATGCTAACTGAGACACTTACTGCACAGCTGGGCATTATGTCCCGGAACAAGCATAGCAGCTACGAGAGTCGCAACTTCGTACATGTATAACACGCGAAGACACGAGTACGCAGCGCTACGGCCATTTTGTGGCATGGGACCCGAGCACATACTTCTCGTACAGCGATACATGGCGACTATGCACGTGGTAACCATGGCAACAATACGCTCATACATTCAAATGTGTGGTTATTGCTAATGAAAACTTGTTTTGTCGTGTATATATATTATGTTGGTGTGTTACTGGATTCAGACATATTTGATCGGGATCTAGAACATTGTATATAAGTGGGTATGTACACAACATGGTCATAAATAAATGGTATCAAACCCCTTCATCAAGTGTAGTTCTATAGAAAAATGTGTTAAAACAAATTCTGGTATTAATTTTTCAAACTAAATTTGTGATTCACAACACTGTTGCACATAGCATACTTTAAATTCGAGTTTGTTCACATGCAGCCGTCTTCTCACACAGCATAAGGCAGATTTGCTTACAACTAAGAAGACAAAAAACAACTTGGCACATTAAAGCAGTTCACAACAACATCTTTGAACAGCAATGCTTGGTAAGGCACATCAGTAAAGTCACAGTTATTTCCCTTTAAGCACTTTCTAATTCACAGGGGAGAAAGTTTCTCTAGGCATGACTTTTTTTTCCCCCTCCTGTCGTCGGTCCAACAAGAATAGGAAAATATCTCCAACAAAATAAGTAGATGTATCTTCCCAGCGGTTTCGGGTGGTCATTTTTTAAAAATGAATTCCGATATAAGAAAGTGCTATTTGCACTGTGCCCACTTTGGTAGGATTCGTCTTCGCGCGTTTGTGAACCAGTAGTTTATTTGGTTTATCGTTAGTCCAGTCTGCTTAATTAACATAGCTTTCTCGTCATCATTAGGGTAAGGGTTGTCTTTGTGATTCCGTAACCAATCCAGCATAATAGCAACAGCCTGAAATAGGAAACATAACAAAACATTAGCTTACAGATGACATTTTCTTAAAAACGTAAAGCATACAGAAATGGAAATGTCCTATAAATTAAGTTGTATAGATGCTGAATGACAGAAAATTATTATTATTATTTTTTAAATATGATATTTAATGTGTATCATTCATATTACCATTAATGTGTATCATTCATATTACCAAAAAAAATAAACATACAATATTATAAGTAGATTTTACTATTCTTCATTGAAGTTACATACAATTTCCCTCCACTTCCTATAAAATTCAAATTTCACATTCCGTTTATATGCAATATCACTTTTAAAAAAATTTCAGAATATAACTATCAACAATCTTTTTACATAGCAGATGATTAAAATGTTACACTTTATACCAGCTACCAATCTTGTAAATTGTTCAATTCCAATTACGTAACACGTTTTCAACATTTAAAGGAGTTTGTAAATTACCTCTTTGGGGAGACTAGGGTGCTTCTTAGACTCTGCTTTGTTTCCATGGTTACCGTTGCTACCGATGCTGCTTCCTGCTTCGCTGAGAGCATCCTGTGCCTCTTTAATAGACCGAAATTGTGGCGACGCTAGAGTCGGCAGTCCAATTCCTTTACCCATGGCAGGGATAAATCCTTCGGAAGCCTGAAAATATTGATCCCAATAGCTGTAAATTTTTAATCGAATTATCATCAAGCTTAAAACCTAGAAGACTTTCAGGTTCTTAAAATGATTAAATTTTCGAAGAAGGTTGGGTTCTTACGATTGCCTAACATTCTATGTCGAGCAATCTCGATAGGGTGAGAAAAAAAAGATATCTGAAATTTCGCAGCATTTCATCTTTAAGTTAATTACAATAAAATGTCTAGTTCTCGGGATGTGATACAAGTTCCATTTCTTCTGATGTATGAGTGCCTGAACAATGCTGATCAACTTTAGGGAAATGAGTCCAAAGTAAATAAAAAAAAACCAGATAGATTGGACGCGAAAATTGCTTGCAATTTGGTTATCAAGGTAGAGAGGGTTTCCTCTTCAAATAAGGGATGGTGTACACCGAATATCAAGTGATGGTAATAGCAGCTTTGCAAGCCTCATTGTCATTGATCATGCTTATCTGAGTATCCCAAATACACCAAAATTACAAGATGTAATGGTGTTAACTATTAGCGCTGGATCAATGTACAATATCAGTACAGTGTCACACGTATCGATATGAAGATTTGTCTTTGTACTTAGTATATTTCTGTATGATTATTATGCTTCTGTTTGATTTTTGTAAATGTTTATGTTCAGGATGTAGTCTTTACTCATTAGTACAGTATATTGATCGATACAATTCAAATGTCGATAAACCGAGAGGGAAAAATAGGTATTGATACACATGAATATCTACAAATTAAAAAGTTTTCGATGATGATGCTTTTTCCTCCAGAAATCTCAGTCTCTCGCTGTTAAGTATTTAAGAAATCAAACTCTTGCAGATCTATACTTCCAAAGTTTGTTTCTGTTACACATGAAGGTGATAAATGTGTTGTATTTAATTTGGATTTAGTTTTTTAATCAAATAAGCAATAATTAGGTCTATTGAAATATACCCTCCAAAAATTCCAAATTCTTCAAAAAGGAACGGAATTGTTAACACTGCCTGGACAAGCAAACTTATTAAAGTTTAATCAAGTCCGGGTCAGGTAGCAACGCCAAAGTAAAGTATGGGTTCTGTTCACGATTGTCGAACACGAGGGTCACAGTACAACAACACTGAAGAAATAAGAGGTCGAGCCCCTACAATAGGGCCCTGGAACATGGATAATGGGGTGCTTCTTCCCCCTACCTCCTTCGTTCCCCACAACCACCCCCCACCCCCCAGAGCCACCTAGCCTCTGTGTGCCCATGACAAATTGGGATCTACAAATCCCATTCATAAGTACAAGGCATTGAATAAAGGTCCTTCAAGCCTGGATCGGGTACAAAAGCCTGGGTCTGTTTTTGGCGAAGGAGGACAAAAGACGTTGGGAGACGCGAGATGGATCTAGAGCAGTGGCCGTGTTCCGCGATCTCGTGGATCTCAAGTGGACTCAGGAAATAAAGAAAGTATTCTATCCATAGTTCCTGTCTTAATCTTTTACAACTTGCGACAACGCCTGGCATATACAGCCGAGTTGAGACGACATTCTCTCGCGAACCAACTGTGAAATGGTCAAGAATTTGCATTAAAATTAAAAATTGGAAATTCGGCAACTAGAGAATTATCTGTAGTTGCTTCCATCCGTCAAGAGTAGGATAGGGAGGTCAACCTTCAATTCAGTTTTGTTTGATATTTCCCAGGTATGGGAATTACCATTAGCCAATTATCACAATGCTAAATGTATACTGACAGCTAGTAGAAACATAAATGTTTTGAAAAAAATGTCTTATTTCAATCATTATTCTGGCCAAAAGATTTTGAAGGTTGTTTCTATCTGCTTAATTTAAACTAGGGATCCACCTGTAGTGACAGAGATAACCCAAGTTATCGAGTGATTATGGAATTTAACGTCACTGCAGGGATCTTTCACCCATTTGCAACGATTTGATTGAATTAATGCTTTACGTCGCAGCGGGAATCTTTCACCCATAGGTGAAGACCATTTGCAATGATAGATAACCAAATAAAAGTACACCAACAAAATGAGCAAGTTTCACAAATATAGATACAATATATCACATTTACACACAATAACAATTTCCAAAACGTTATTTCAAATATGCATCTCTTGAAAAAGAAAGTACTGTTTTAAGACCTAACGAGGAATACTTTGCAACGACGTGAACAAACACAAATGCGCTGACGACAAACAAGTATTTTGAGACTATAATGAAGATCCAAGTTAACCCGTCTGCTTATAGTTTGAACCTCTCCAAATGGACATCTCTCTTGGCTTGTTTAAGTAAATGAAGTCGTAACAATGGCAGTTATTTAACCAGTCAACATTGGTCTGTTAACATTATTGGGTGATGTGAAAATAGAACTTATTTGCCCATACGACTAGACAAACTGGCCTGACATGTTCAGTATGGTTCAATAATCCACACTCTCTGGAATCTGCCATGAACATTTTCTTTTTAGGTTTTCGTGCAAGCAGTGTTTAAACAGTGGCATGTAGAGATGTGCAGATCATCAATGAAGTAGGGACACATGCTGAATAATATTGTCACGTGAACATACCAGTAGACACCCACACTAGATCTCCTGCGATGGAGGAAAATAAAACACAATCCTTCCACCTCCCATCAAAAAAAAAGGGTAAATATATAAAATAAAAATATAAAGAATTATAAGGGAAAATTCAACTATATTTAATAAGCCACAAGGAAACGTCCAGATTTTCCAAGGGATGCACAAGTTTTCCACAGCTCTGTGTGGTGTAATGCTGGCTAAATTACTGATAATCGGTGTCATTATCGATGAGCAAAGATATACATCCAATTTATTGCTATGTCTGATGCGTAGGAACTTTACAAAACACTTTCAAAACTTCATCGAGTCGACAAACGAATGTCGGAGTGGTTTGTGTGTCGTGTCAACAATAGAACGTGTTTGCATTGCAGGACGTTTTGTTAAGTGGTGACTAGGTTCGGAAGTTCAAAGTTACTTCCCTTTACTGCATAATGAAGACAGATAATGTTTACAAAATCTTTCTGCTTATTGGGTCGTATTTTGTCTCACGATTTCAAAAATCTATCAAGAAAAAATATATCCTAAATTTAATAAGAAAAAAATAGATCCTAAATTTAGTCCAAAGCCACAGATGTTTGCAGAATGGTGGTGAGATTACAACTTGAAGTCCCGTTTTGTGTTCCAAGTAATGGGAAGTGAAGACATAGTCCAATGATAACACCGAGGCATTGTACACAGACTATAGCATAGACACTGAAGAACACCACAAAGCCGAATATCACGAACAATTCCTATTCCATCTTAACCCGGGATAATGAAACTGTTTTTTTTAGTAAGATTTCATACGTTAAGTTCAACTTTGCCAACAAGAAATTGTACTCCTTTTTTTTTTTTGTGATCTTGTTGCTTGAGCCTAGATCTCGTCCACTTTAGATATAGACATATTATCTACTGTTTACCTACTGCCATGTTATCTACTGATCATTTCTTCCAGAAAACCCTGACATGTTAAAACATTCACTTTACCATCTGTTTCTTAACATGTTCAAAGCACACTTAATAATCGCTTCCTTGTTGAAAAGTAATTTATTTTACCGAATTAAAATTTCATCACCGAGATAACCCGACATAAATCTACATATGTATGTATGCCTTTAAAATAGATATCCCATGGTTGTGTTTATAACCCGATAGAAATTATAGAAGTGATACTATTGTATATGTATAATACTGCCTCAACATGAAATATACCATATTACAAGGGACTTACCATTGAAGGATCCATCATTCCATATTTGGGGTCCTTCATGATTTGCCCCACCCCCATGGGTCCCATTGGCCCCACTCCCATCTGGGCCGCACCCATCTGTCCAGAGTTGAGCATCATAGGGTTCCCATGGTTGACTGCAGTGGCTGGCTCCGGCTATGATTAGAAGAAATAAACTCATTTTATCTCCACAATTCTCTTACGCAATGTCGAAATACGTCAGAATTATAGCAATCTTGTGTGATAATACCCATGGATACAAGTCGCCATTAAAAGCATACTGCTTGCTTGATAACAGAAATACAACAAATCAAATGTGTAGTTGTCACATATGGGTGAAATATGGGTGAAATATTCCTGCAGCGATGTAATAGAGCAACAAATAATTATTAATCAAATTAAATGTGCAAAGAGGATACAAATAATAAATAATAAATAATTTATCTGTAATGAACCTAGACAGGCAATTGGATCACTGTAGTTTATGCACTCCGCTAAAAAATACGAGTTTAATAGGACATGGCGATGGCTGAATTTGGGCGAATGCACCTCAATGTAAATTTGACGATTAAAAAATGTGTGCTTTCTGACATAGGCAGGAAAAAGTAAGTTTGAATACATGGCTATATTTGGGAGAATGGCAAGGACTTCGATTGTTTTGGAAGTATGTATCGAAACTACAAATCATAAATGTTAATGGTAATTTAAAACTCAAACATTCCAATAGTGAGGTTAGTCACTATTTGCTCATTCACAATCGTAATGGTTAAATTATTAAAGAAACACCCCTAGATGTTGAAGGCTGTACAAACATCTTCATCAGCGCAATTTGCAGATAATCTCAAATACCTGAGCCGTCTACTATTTATATTCGGTATAAAACTCCAGCCACCTGCCGCCAAATCTAATCCTCCATTATCACACGCGATTTGGGTAATCTGACTAACACCCACTTTCCCATAATCCATCATTACACACCAAGTACTCTCTCAGCCGGTAGCACCCCCCTCTAGCAACCCCCTCCCGTCCCCCTTTAGGAACACTACTGCGATCTGGCGATATCTTGAGGGTGGGTGGCTGTATGATTACATTTTAGCCCGCAAATCCGATTTCACATCACGATCAGGCTTTTTTGAGTAACCCTGTATATGCTCACTTGTCTGAGTATATAATTATCTGGACTTTAAGATTGTGATGACTCATGGAGTGGGCTATAGAGACAGAGGTACCGTTCACGCGGTTCACATGATTTACGTGAGGTATGAGGCATTGTAGGTAAAACAGGAAGGTTCAGGAAACAGCACGTATAATGCAGAGGTAATTGAAAAAAGCTAAACAGAGCCTGTCAGAAAGTTTCTACTGTCAGAAGATTCTATAACCTCATTAATCTGTGGATGCCATGCAGACGTTGTGGAAGACATTTATCACAGACTGATTCTGATATAATATATCTGATATAGCATAATATAATTATATAATTCTTTGAATTGGTAGATGAATATTTTAGAGATCTCCAGAATATTATTTTTAACAGCATGTTAAAAGATCAAACTCTATAAGGCTCTATAAACATATGAATATGTGAATGATAACCATATCAATATCTGAATTATGCACATCAATATCTGAATTACACATATCAATATCTGAATTACACATATCAATATCTGAATTACACTTATCAATATCTGAATCACACATTATCAATATTTGAATGATACCTACCATATTAATATCTCAGTAATAACTATCAATATCTGAATGATACTTACTATTGTGTTTCGAACCGCTCGATCAAATTTCTCACAAAATTCTTCAATAGCACTCAGAGATTTGGACGTGGTTTTGGTATGTTTATCCTGTTCTTGTCGAATCCGGATTTTTTCTGAAAGCAAGATAAAAGTATGATGATTTAAAATGTACAAACTATGCTTGCATATATATATATATATTTATGTGAAATAGTCTATACAAGAAATTAAAATATGCTATCATTATGGAAAATGTTTGGCTGTTTATTTGCTGGGGTTTTTTTTGTATTGAGGTTTATAGATTCTTTCACTCGTATCACAGCTTGTCAGTTTATGACAGGATGAAACCCACAACATCTGTAGAGCTGAATGTTGCAGTAAACCTGCGAGCACCGGCTAGTACTGACAAAACCAAGGATGATAACTGCATTGCCACATGAACAGTGCAGTGAGTGATTATGGAGTTTAAAACATCGCTGCGGGAATCTTTCACCCATTTGCAATGAACCACGGTTCAGACAGCACATACTATCATGATCACATCAGAAAGGTAACTTTTACCAACATCGATGTCGAGGCCCTAAAACTGGATAAGAATCCAGAATCAAAGGCCCCAAAGTCCAGCGATCTACCTCTGCGTTACCACCCACCCCTCTATCTCTGTGAAAATTATTAATGCTTCCATGAAGAAGTATATTCAACAGCATCAGTGAGCACTGTTTATAATGTAATTTAACAACCATAGATAAGCATAAAAAGTTAGAAAATTATTTATTTAAGTACAATGCCAAGTTGTTTCATACGCTTGCTAAATCAAACTAACATTTCTATTTAAATCCACATAAAACCTGTCTGATAATATACTTGCCATCCAAATGATAATAATTATCTATTTTATTGCTTCATGGGTCAAACTATCAGATATGATATCCGAATCCCTGAAGTATGGTAGCCGACATAAGCTGGCATTTTTCAAAGACAGTATTGTTTTATATATTTTTTTTAAATCTAAAATGTATACGTTTATTTATGTCTATTATGTTTATAATGTACCTATGCCATACTCAAGCACTCCACACAGTAGTATGATCCATGTCAATGAACCTGTGCGCACTCATTTTCTCTCTTAACTCCCTGGGGATTATACAACCATAGTTTGTTTTCTTTTCCCAATGCGAGAAGGTTAGCATTCCCATTGGCATTGTCACTTCATCCTACCGAGTACATGTGTAGGCTTATTCCCTACCGACATTTAAAAATTTAATGATATTTGTCATCTTTGATTTAAGAAACAGTAGGGTCTTCATGGTCTATGACTGTATTTTAACGTACAGTTTTGCCCTATTATAGTTATTATAGTTGCATTATCGTATATTCCAACTGACACAATCATCTTCGTACTGTTAATCAGTACGAAGATGATTGTGTCAATGTTGGAATATTTTTAGATTTTTGCTCAAAACACAATCAACTGGTAAACATATTTACTGAATTTGATTGAATTAGTGCTTTACTTTGCAGCAGGAATATTTCACACATACGCAAGGAAAGTAAATTTGAATTTTTTTTAATAATTAACTAGGAAGAAGTGGGCACCCGGTAGTATGAGATGGTAACTTGAAAATGTTTAATTTGCATAATTCCAAGGGAGTTGAAAAGATTGTGTCCACCAATCAATCCAAATAATTAATATGTAACTAGTTTTGAGAAAGTAGCTTGTGCATGGACACAGCACGATATACAATTTATTATTATCATACATAAACTGGATATCTCTCTCAGAACCATTTTCATCAAAGTGAAGTGCGATTTAAATTATTGGCTAAAGCAATATATTATTTAAATATATAAATAAATAATATAATCTTGTAATAGAAAAGTGGATAATTTCATTAACGAAATTTCAAGGAATAACTTTCAACTGGAATGCGATGTTTACTGACAAAACAAAATTACAAGCGTTTCTGTAAAACAAGAATGTAAAATTAGACCAGCCTTTTACGATTACAAGACAATTACAAGCCTGTTAGCGCGGCGCTAGGAGACTCCACTGTTGTTCAATACCATGACTCACCTATCAAGCACTGATGGGCATATTTCAGGGCATCCATAATGACACTTTCCACTGCAAAGTTACCCTGGTAATTTCCACTCGGGGGATTGCGGTGTAAAAAGTTCTGTAACAGTTTGTCGAACTCCGCAGGCAGGTTGCTAATAAGCTGATATGGGAAGGATGGCGAGGCAAAGTTCATATCGGCTATTATCAAGTCTCTTAGCAATGGAAACAGCGGATGCGATCGAAACGCGTTTGACCGGTCTGTGATAAGGTGTTGGATGAAAGTCTGTTGTGATGCCAACATGGGCGGCCGATGAGGCGACCCTGTCTTGCAGCTCTGGCAGTTGGGGATGGTGCAGGGAGCCAAGGGCGATGCTGCAGACTGCTGTTGCTGTTGCTGCATCGCCCCTACCCCTGCGCACTGGGGATTCTGTGGGGTTGATGGTGCCGACATCGGCTGCATGGGATTGCCCACGCCCTGCTTCATCTGAGACATGTCCTGAATGTTCATACCAGGCGGGTTGCCTCCCTGAGTTGTCCACCCTTGAGAACTACCAGAGGGCGTGCCCACCATGCTGCCCTGAGGCTGAGGCTGCGGCTGCTGCTGCTGGCTAGGGTACATTTGTCCGTGCATGTTTCTGGGAGTTTGACTGCCTCCACTTCCGTACATTCCCTGTTGGTCGTAGCCCGGCGTAGCAGCAGAGGTGGAGGCCATGTTTCCGTAAGGACCCGTGACCGTGCTGATCGCAGGCTGGTGCATTCTTGGAGTGCTGCACGAGCTCGGCGGCTGGAACTGCGGTGGCTGCTGCTGCTGATCCGTCGGGGTGGACGGCTGATGCACCTGCTGCTGCTGCTGCTGCTGCTGCTGCTGCTGTGGGTGTTGGTTGTAGGGCGGTCCGACCTGACCCGTTCCCACCATCCTGTTGGCGTTCTGGTTCATGGGCCCCATCGAACAGCTGTTGTCAAAGTTCCCGCCCTGCATGGCGGCCTGGTTCCGGAACATCTCGTTCTGCTGCTGGAGAGATACCTTCATGGAGTCAGTCACCGACATCCCACGGTAAGCGTTCATCTGCTGAGACATGTAGCTCTGGTTCTGGTTTTGGTTCTGGGGGTACGGCGACATCTGGTTGAACTCGCCCCCAGTCTCCACTCTCAGCATATTCTGGTTATTGTCCACATAGTACATGCCGTTCTCCTGGGCTTTGCCGGAGAAGTCAAACTGCGGCATGTTCACTGCGGGACTTCCCCCACTTCCCGGCCTACTACCAGGGTTAACACCACAACTGCTCCTGTTGGCAAAGTCATATGGGTTTCCTCCAGGCACAGTGTACGGAGCCACCTCCGACTTCATGCTCGGAGTCAGCCTCGGGAGAATCTTTGACTTCTGGGAGTTCTCTCGGAACTCTTGATCCAGATCAAAACAGTCTGCGGTGTAGCCGCCATTGTAGTCCACCCCTTGCTGGCTCTGGCACTCCGATCCAGATTCGGACCCGGGGAGATCCGCAAAGTGGACCGACTTCTGCGGTATGTGTGGCATCGGAGGCATCTGCACGTTGGCGACCGTCGCCACTCTGGGCGGCTGCACGGAGTTGGACTGCTGGATGGGCGGAATCATGGATGACACGTCTTCCGTCTTCACATGGAGCTGGTCAGCACTCGACATGGACAAGCTGGAACCGTAGCTCCTCACACTGCCCGTGTCGCCCGAAAAGTATCCCTGATCCAGCGGCGAATCCATGGAACGTCCGTAGTGGGAACTGGTCTGTATCGTCAATGAATCACAACCGGGGGGAACGTTCGCGTGCAGCTTTGGGTTCAACATCCTCAGGTGCTGCATGTTCTGCACATTCACAACAGGAGGGGCCTGCTTGCCCAGTCTTTGGTAGTTTGTCAGAGGAACAGAAGGCTTTTGTTGTTGCATAGGACTCCTGATGGACATCTGATGGGATTGGCCGTAGTGCAGCGTTCCAGGAGGACCCTGCTGATGTTGTTGTTGCTGTTGCTGATGATGTTGTTGCTGCTGCTGATGTGACATCAGTGGCGCAGAGGAAGACTGTGGCATCACATGCTTCTGATGCGAGGGAGACTGGCTACATGAAGGCAGGTTGGGTTTGGGAGAGTAGCACCGACTCTTGGTGGGAGTCATGGGAGGTCCGTGCGACAGAGGCACGGTGTCGCACAACAGCGACTCATCACTTTGATTGGAGGACGGCGTTTGCACGACGGGGGACTGACGACCAGGGTTGCCCGACGACAGCGGACGCTTTGGCGTCGGGGGCGTCATCGGCATCTTGAACACCTGCGACACCCCGGACAACTGTGGAGAGTGTGGTGGCAGTGACGCCGTCGGTCTGGTGGGACTCGTCTCGCCCGAGGTAGACAGGTGGAACCGCTTGCTCACCGGCGAACTCGACCCGCTGGACACAACCGTCGATGAAGACGACATCCCCATTGGACTGGACCTCATACCGCCACACTGCTTGACCGCAGCCGACGTCGGCGTGACCCCAGAGGCCCGAGGCCCCACCGAGCTGAATCCACTGCTGTTCATGATGGCCTCGGGCGTCATATAGGAGTGGGGGTCCGGCATGTCCTGCTCCATGAGGAACTCCACAAAGTCCAGCTCCATGCCCTCCTTCATGCCGATGTCCTCGCAGATCTCGTCCAGCAGCTCATTGGGAAGCCGCTCGTCGTCCACCGGGGGTACGGGCACCGGGGACGACGGGGTCGTGGGTGACCCCAGACATTCCGGTTCCAGCGCTGACGCACTCGAGGCCGAGGGGCTGGGTGGCGCCTCGCGGTACTCCATCAGCTGAAACAGAAACAATGTATCAGAACTCCATGCCAAACTGTTTAAATCTATTTACCTTCTCCATGCTGAAGGCAACTGCAGATGCCCTAAACAGCGGTGCCTGTGCCTAATCCAGCAGACAAATGGTTAATGTCCTTTGGGGAATCCTTCACCCTTATGTGATAAAATGCTAACTGATGATAGTTCAATGAATATATATTTGGACAATATTCGGACAAGCGTAGATTCCCATAAAGATCACATTAATTCAAACACTGACAGTTCAAAAAGGTTCATCAAGAAGGAACATTTATAAAACATACACTAAAACTACACAAAGGGCAATTATTTCTATTATCAGAATGTCCTAAGAAGATATATATGTAAATTTATCTAGTAAAAGAAATATTCAATCTTCAAAATATAAATCTATAACCAGTGGCTGAAAATTACCATTGCCTGATGATGCTCTGGGACAAATGGCGTCTTGAAGATCAAGAAACTGATATTCAAAATCTAACTTATTATATCCTCAGTCAAGTAACTTAGGTAAGTTACACAAGAAATTCTTAAGTTAATAGAATGACAAATTACTTTTTCATGCAATCAAATGATAGCTCTATAGATGCTACATAATTATAACATTAATGCAATCCCCACCATCAACAGTAGCGTAAAGTGCAAGTAGGAATTTAAAACCCAAGTAAATTTCAAAATAATTTTTCAACACCTGACTAATTAAAGTTTAACTCGGTACTCTAAATTCAACAAGGCCAAGGTGCACAATTAACACAGCCGCGTCCACCATTTGAGAATTACCAGGAAAGCCTGATCAGATGGTATGAATTTTTAATTTTTGTTTAACATCCGAGGCGCTCTTCCGGTGGAATTGAACTTCGTGAAGGTGCAAAATTTCAAGTCAACTCGAGTCTAAATGCATTCTACACCGCAAATTAGATTCACATTATGGATATAAAATTGAGCAATGTTCTTTCTGTACCAGAGTTGGAATAAGGGCAATTGCATTGCAGCATTGGATGTTCACCTTGACTGACAAAGTTTCCTCATTTTGAGTAATGGCTACGAGGGCTATGTATAGCAGCTTGATGTAAATTGATGAAAGATGATTCCAATCAGAATGTGAATATTCCTAGTTCTGTGACAGATACAAGGGCATGGAGTGATCATCTCCGTGTAACATTGCCTCACACCTACAAACACTCAACATAGCTGCAATATTTCACGTGGGTATTGACCTCCTGGTGAAATCAAGTACCCAACTTCCCTATCAATATGTAGTCATATTTGCATCAACCAACGTCCTTATCAATATGTACAGCCTATTTGCATGGAGACTATTTCAATCAGAATTCGCAAATTTAACTTAAATTTATTACAGAAAATAACATGCTGCCTTTTCAATAAGGAATTTCACATTTCTTTACACATCAGTGAATATTTCATATTGAAATTATCAACTTCAAACTTCATCAACATAAATAGGCTATGGAAAACTCAAAGAGTGATAGACCCTCGATATAAAACTCATAAAACTTTGTGGTGTGTTTAAAATATGGAAAATGGCAGTGGGGAAAATTAGATAAAATAACATAACGTAATACTTTGATTGGCTAAACATATTACATTAGCATCAGACATCATAAAACAATTTTTTTTAATATTTTAATTTTCTGAAAACAATCTGCCCCCATAAAAGCCATCTGTTGATGGGTTTTGGCCATAACCACTTGATTATTTTCAAAGGTTAAGTTCTTGTTCCTTTACCCTCCCTCCACCCAACCTCCACCCAAACTATCAAGGTGTACAAAAGATTCCACGACATCATACAAGCACATGTTTTACAAATAAACATATTTGCCAAGTTGTCTCTGAAATGTTTCCTAATGATCGTATTTTTACATTTTCCAAATATAATTAGTGAATATTCTTTTTTCAATTATTCATATTAGTATTGTTATTATTAGTAGTATTAGTAGTATTTTACCATTTTTTATTATTGTTCATATTAGTATTTATTAGTACTTATTATTATTATTCATCTGTTCATATTATTTGTATATATTTTAATAACAATTATTAATAGGGAATCTCCTGTTTCATTATTATTATTATTATTATTATCATTAATATTATTATTATTATTATTACTGCGACAGCAAAACAATTGTTTCTCCGTGCTGATCTGCGTGGAATGTTGAAGATATTTCCGTTGACTGACGTGACTGTGCTAGTCAGGGTGACATGTGCATCCTTTACTGACAAGACAATGGAGGTAACGATTGGTAAATGACAGATAAAAACCACAGTGAAAATGTCAACAATTAAAGAGGCAATTATCCCCTGAAGATCAGAAAAGATGACACGACTTTTCAAGCCTTCTATAGGAATGTAGCCCATTGATTCAGTTTTTGTTTGTAGCGAGTGTGTAATGAAGATGTATTAGAGCTATTTCATAATTTAATTGAAATTGATCTGGGATTTTAGTAATTAAATGGTTGGGTGGATGTACACAAAAAGCTAAAACATCTTAATAAAATTTGCTTTCCATTCAAAAATTAAATTATCTTAATAAAATAAAAGTAAAAAATTTAATTAAATTAAATGAGCAAAGTGGAATGCAACCCCTTCTAGAATATTGTCATTATTCCAGATAGTAGTAGTAGTATGTACAATGAAAAATCCACTGAATCTACAATCTGGTGTTAACAGCATTTAGCCAGTGTCTTACAATTTTTACATTGATGTTAAAGTATTATTTAATTAAATCTCATACACATACACATAAAGTCCAGTGTTTGACCAGCTTCCTGATGCCGACCTCTGCTAAAAGCACACCATCCCGTTCATTATAGGTGCCCACATTTTAAGTCCTAATGACATTTGTACCCACTGTCAATTATTGCATATTCCCTATAATTTATTTCAATTCAAATCTAATTCATTTGCAGGAAAACACTCAAATACTTTAATCCAAATATTGCCTTAACTACCATGTATACCAACTCTCAGACTCCTTAATCCGCATAATGTGAGAAAGATCACACCCTAATGGGAACTTAAGCCCTTTCCCCTGATCATCAAATCCCAATTTATCACCAAACTTGACTCCCCAACACTAAAGATTGCCGGGGTTATGGGAAGAGGGGACACCCCTGGTCCCTGTTGTAAGACCTGCACTAAAACCTGGCCCCTATTCTCAGAACAGTGAGTCCCTCCTACAGACCCAGGGGACATCTTCCCATTGAATCTCGGGGCGAGCCCCAGCTGAATCTCGGTGGATGTGTTGCGCAACGATGGCTTGTGAACATCCTTCCTTTGTGAGCAGTCTATGGATGTGGATCTAGTTTATGTTCTTCCTCACAGTTTGAAACATAACATAGCCTGCAGGCATTTTCCAAACTCCCCATGTTGAAGAGCTCCGGTTACACCAAAAGTTCCCAAAACTCTTCCATGGTAAATTCCATAACAGCTGTCGTTCATCCAAATTAAAATTACTGGCAAGTTGATGATGCTGGTTGAATAGTAAATTTTAGTAATTATTAATATCTCTTGAAATATGATGACAATGAAGTATACATACAGTAGCTTGTTGTTGAAAGTATTCAAATTTTGATTTTGCATTCCAATACACCTGGAGAAAGGGGAAAATCAATCAAACTAATATTTTCTTCAAAGACTTTCCAATGCCGTGATCCTGATCCAATTTCACAATAAACTTCCCGTAAAAATATAGCTATTACAAAGGTAGCTATTGTGTAGAAAAGACTTGTATTGCAGTTCTGAACAAATATACTTCAATGTGTATGTGTACAGTTCTAGAGCGTACTGTTCCTGAGCGTACCGTTTTTGAGTGTACTGTTTCTGAGTACACTCACTGAACAAAGAAGTTTATTTTCTAGGCTGCATGTTCCCACCTAACTTGTGGTTCTGAAGCACCTGACCCGCCAGGGGGTTGCAGTGAGGGTTGCAGTGGTGCTTGCAGTGGCACTACAGTAGCCCAGTGGCTTGCAGTGGTGCCACAAACGGTCCAGCAGCTTGCAATGGTGGGAAGGATTCGGGGAGCGTATGTTTGTTTGTTCAGTCCAGTCTGTTTGTATTTCTCCTATCCATGATAAACTAATCATCCTTGGTAGTATAAATAAACTTCCCCTTCCATGTATGAACACAAAAATGTAGTTGACAAACACTGGAATTGTTTTATGGTAAATCATAAATAAACTTTAAAATTTGACATAACGTTTTCAGTCTGTTAAAATTGAAGGTTTTTTTAGTGACTGCAATGGGTCAGTGAGAATGTGAGTAAGTGAGAGAGTGAGCAACAAAGTGTGTAAAATAACGTACGACCCACGGGGCATCGCATCATCAAAAAAAAAAGCCTCATCCTAACAAGGGTGTAAAACCAATGACGGGTTGAAAATTATGTTTATTATGGATTTCAGTATCCCTCTTGTTTTGGCATAGCAATTTAACCCTCTCCATGCTGAAGGCAACCACAAATGCCCTAAAGAGCAGTGCCTGCACCTAATCCAGCAGAGAGGGTTAATGTATAATTTGATGCTTTGTCCAGTAAGATAAATTAATGCTATCCCGCATGGAGGGAATGGAACATCCTACAGAACCATATTAGCATGCAGAGGGTTAATAAAGTCAGCTGCTTCTTTGATATCCAAAAACACACAAGAACAGCAAGGTGTGATAGGAGTAAAAGGAATATGATATGCCCATTCTGGCCATACTTGTTTGTGTATCTCAAATTCCAGGATCCTAACCACAATGGCGACTGCGCTTACAAAGTTACATACAAGATGGTTTTCCAATGTGGCATAGTATATAGATTCCTGCCACGTTTTCACTTACAGATGGTGGTGGTACCTGGTCATAAACCTTTTCAACAATACCAGATTCTCAATCATGAGCCCGACAATACAACCTATCAAATGATCCACAATTAAAATACGATAGAAATAAATAATCGGTGGACCGAGATGCCAAATGAAACAATGCTGATAATAACTTCACAGGGAAAACCAAGGTTTTTTAAAAACATTTTTCTCGAGTCAAAAAATGTCGGCACCCATTCCTAGAGAGCCTCCACAAGTGCCAGCCAGCAAAAAGTGTTTTCCTACAGCTGTTTCCAATCATTATGCACTACATCTGAATAAGAAACTCCAGAAAGGGGGTACAGTTTTTCTAGCCTCTGGTTACTCCCCACATGGCAGTGGGGAGGAGAAATCCTGTTAATGTCATTCATAGATATACGTCTTGTATTACGGCTGTAGCAGACTTGCTGCACGTGTCCAAACTGCCATTGTATGAGTAATATAGAAACAAAACGTTTCCCCCTGCTAATAAACATAAATTTGCATTGTCCTATATTTCGGTTTTAACGAAAACCACACCAACCTTTCATAATTTTCTGAATTAATCACATTACCGTTAATTTATTTATAGGTGAATAGAATGCACTTGTTTTAATTAATTATTGTCGACACCAGAAAAGTTCACTGGCAAAACTGGGGTAATTGTTGACATCTCACAGGTTCAATGTTCCGACAAGCATGCTTCAAATAGCTGGTTTACACTACATGGTACAGGAAAACATATGCGAAGACATGATGGAGCTTGAGAAGGACTACGGGTGGGGGGATGAAGGTTTGGGGAGGGGGCTTAGTTAATGGGGCCAGCACCGGAAATAGACCTGAGGGTCACAGGACCGTGACCTTTCGTCCTGGCCTCTGAAATATGTTGCCAGTGGTAGTGGGGAGTGGCTGAAGCTTCAGTGTGCAACTCTACACCCACACTAACGTGAGCCCAATGTTTCCAGGACGGCGGGCAGACAGTAGGGGGACACGAAGGGCAGAAGGGGGACACAGGGCCTCCAGGGGAAGCATAAATCATCCCCAGAGGATTGTATCTACAACACAGCACAACTAATACCTACATACACGTACATGTGCACCAGTGAGCTAGATATTGTTTTACGTGGCAGCGCGAATCTTTCACCAGCGATATTAACTAACTTTAAAACTTACTAGTCCGAATAGTAATACAAATAACAAATGTGATGATTGTCTACTAGTCCTTAGGATACCTTTAGCATTAGGAATAGTCTGTGTCACACCTTGTTCTCACCCAAAAACTCCTATTCAAAATATTCCCCTAGATCAGTTAAGCAAGTCTAG
>JAVCKZ010047818.1:8660-18746 GCA_034780755.1 Lepetodrilus elevatus
TGTACACCAGCTCTCTGTGACAGACGTATACAACACTACATGTACACCAGCTCTCTGTGACAGACGTATACAACACTACATGTACACCAGCTCTCTGTGACAGACGTATACAACACTCCATGTACACCAGCTGTCTGTGACAGACGTATACAACACTACATGTACACCAGCTCTCTGTGACAGACGTATACAACATTCCATGTACACCATGTCTGTTACAGACGTATACAACACTTCATGTACACCAGCTGTCTGTGACAGACGTATACAACACTACATGTACACCAGCTCTCTGTGACAGACATATACAACACTACATGAATATAAGCATTACAACATGTCCTTGATTACAATGCAAGCTAAACGTCTTCTCACCTGTGGTGATGAAGCTTGTCCAGTACGAGTGGCAGAAACATGGGAATATTCTCAGCATTCAGCAGCTGGCAGGCCGCCAAGAGGCCCATACAGTTGTCCAGAAGACTGCTGCTCTTTAGATCCTGAAAACATAAAATAAAATTTATCATAATTACAAGTGTTTGAAATTAAGAAAATAATAATGGGGTCATTTTCCACAGTCAAATCTGTACTTTTCAGGCCTTTAACGTTGCAGATTTTCAAATGACAACCGGACCCCCTCGAAATCCAAACATGGTAATTAATTTAAATATATAACATTTTGCAAATAAAGTGAATGAAAACAAAAAGAAGTTTGTGTTTAGTCACAATCTAATGTGTGGTCTCCACTCGTAGATGTGTACAATAACGGCAGCTAGTTTGAATATTACCTTCTGTATTGTGTTAATAAACAACAGCAGCATCTCATGGCTCTCGTCCAACAGTAAACAGGATGCCAGGTAACCTATAACAAAAACATGCAGGTCAAAGATTAAAAAATAAATACAAATATAATTTCAGACAGATGGATGATATCATTTTAAATTTTAATTGTGGTTTAGAGCAACTTTCAAGATTATTTAACTTATATCCTGTTTTGTCAGGAGGAAACCTGCAACATTCATAGCACTAAATATTGTAGTAAACCTGTGAGCAACATCTGGTACTGACAGACCCAGGATGATGACTGCATTACCACAGTGTGTATACAGCTATTCCTATCATGATAACTTTCACAAACATTGATGCCAGGTTCCCAGGACTGAATTTGAACCGGCAGCCTTTGGCACCAAAGTCCAGACATTCTACCATAGTGGCAAGTGACCTAGTGGCAAGTGACCGGGAGGGGAAATGACCGCCACCCACCACCAACACCTAGTATTTAATCAACAGGAGTCTCAGAACATATATTCTCCTGCTGTGCCATTCAATACTTGCCCAATCTTTTCTGCATTCCGACACCTTGTTGTGCGAGTTTAATGGCGTGAATTGTAGCAAATGACACATCGTAGCCGAGGGTCATACAGAACATCAGTCGACTCAGATTCTCAGCAACTTGAACCTGGTGAGAAGATTATCATAATCATACTCAACTTCAAGGATACTTTAGGACACATACATCTGAATATAATCTACAAATACAGAGTCTTTACATTGATAACAACAACAACAAACACATGGAAGTGACTCCTGACATACATACACAGGCAGGGGTGGATTCAATGGGGGGTTCCCCCGGCTTGCGCCCCCACTAGAATTGGAAAATATTGTTCAATAAACATATATTATGTATTATGGTAAAATTATGAGCCCCCTCAAACATACACTTTGAGACCCCCCTAACCTGAAAGTCTGTATCCGCTCCTGACAGGGGTGAAGGAATTGTGTTTTAAGTTACATTGCTGTGGAAATATTAAACCCATTAGGGTTCTAGACGAACATTCTGAGTTACTTGCCCGCAGAGCAAGTCAGGGCAAGTAGCAAAGGCATCAAAGATGCAAAATGTTAAAAACTAAGTTGCCCGCAATGCAATTTAACTTGCCCCTGTACATCGGGCATATGTTAGTCCAGAGCCCTGCCCATATCGGCATATGCGACGATATAAATGAAATATGTACTCAAATAATAAAATAGAAAATGTTGTCATCTATAAATTTATGTACAACTAGAACACAGAGATAATCATCTTACACTACTTACAGCTGTTGGATTTGGCTGTGAAAAGCGTTGCTGCAAGAATCCAATCTCCTTCTTGATGATTAGCTTTTCATCCTGAGAAATAATAATGGTAGTGTTACAAGTTATCACCAACATGGAAATATCAAATACATGTTGATTGAGCGAGTTATTGTTTTACATCACAGCAGGAATCTTTCACCCATATGCAATGAGATGGAAGATAGCCACAGTTGAATTTGGGAGCAAGAATCCAATTAATAAGCCATAAACATGATAAACAATGGCCCCACTTCTTTCAACTATATGGATGCGAGTAATCCAGACATACAATGTTGTCAATGGAATGGTTCACACACTGAGGTCACAGGAAAAGTACAGTGCCGTCACCACATCGTGCTTGTGCGAATCATTCCTTTCACTCGGTGCAATGCACCGGAGTAATGTCACCTATCTGTCTGAGAACACTTTGCAGTTGAAAGAAACGGGACCAAGTCGTTAGTGGCGTGTCTTTTTTTCCAAACCAGTTAAGTTTTGCGTGCCCTGTTTACGGTACTTCTGCCAGCTACTGAGCAAATTTCTAGTTTACTTGCGCCAGTATATGGTAGCCAGCATATTTCGGCTAGAGGGAAGCTGGGTTGTTTGATTTGTATGTCATGTGCACAAATCTTTCAAAGCGGTTAAGCCTAAGCCTTGTGTCTGGATTCTTGCATTTCTATGTATATGCAGACGCGTTGTACGCAGGTATCTGGAGACGCCAGACGCTCGTGTGTGCAATCCTGCACATGCGTTGCGTCAAAATGTATCGAAGAGCTAATCAGTTGCCTTTCCCGAGACATGTGATTCACATGTGATACTCCGAGCACAGATTTTGGCGCACAGGGGTGATTGTGTCTGAGTCTATAAACGATGCAGACGCCCATGTGCGCTAGGCTTTAGCCGCTTTCTAACAAATCCAGCTGTCCTATAATAATCATACCAGCTGCTGATTAGTTAGCTCGAGAATCCTCTAGCTGTACCTGGCCATATGAGACTTTTTATATATGTAAAGCCTGGTAAAAAGTATCATATGGCACAGCTAGTATAGAGGATTCTTGAGATAAATGGCACTTTAACATGATACTATTCGTTTGCCTAAAGTCCTTGTATATTTAGGTAAAACGTAAAACTAACACTTCTAGAGTTCACATTCTGCACAGCTGATATCAGCTGTCGTAATCCAAGTGGAGCATCGTTTTCACGGTGTGGTCGAGCTGACTTTCCTCCGAGAATTCCTTCAGAGAGGAATTTTGGAAAACTCGCCAGTGTTTTTTCTACGATATCACTCATACGGGAAGAAAAAAACAAGGACAGTCTCCTGCTAAATGAAATATCCTATCATGTTCAAGATTAGTGCATACGTTTGTTAAAATCGCACAGTGAATCTGACAACACTTCAAAAGAAAACGGCAAAATAAATAATCTAGCGAATAGCAGACGCCATGTTGAAACTAGCAAAGGGAGGTAATACATTCGGTTCACTTCCGCGTCGCTAAAGATTTAAATGTATTGCGAATATTGATATTTTTATTTTATTTTATTTTTGCGGAATATTAATATTATTGCAAACTTAGAAAATGAAACTATCTCTCCAGTGATTAGGAAACTATCTCTCCAGGCAGTAGAAAACTATCTCTCCAGGGAGTAGGAAACTATCTCTCCAGGGAGTAAGTAACGTTAGTTCTTATGCACATACATTTGCGTATCTTGGAAAATGTTGTGAAAGAATGTAGATCTAGTCTATTTGATTTCTTTCTACTTGATTATGATACTTGTTTAGATCATTGATCATATGCCAACATTACTGTTAACGATAAATATCACGTGGCAAGTGTATTGAGCTGTTTTGGTGAATATTCCTTGGTCATCTTTTCTAAACTCTGCTACAGAAAATCATGAGATAATTAACCACAATTAATATTGAACGATTCTGGTCCCGAGATTACGAAACTTTTCTGAATACGTTTTTGTGCTCAACTCACGTGCTATGTTAAAAAACATGACATCTTATGAACAAAATTCTGAGTTGAGTATGACATCGTACTCAGAAGTTTCGTAATCTCGGGGCCTGACCGTGTTTGTAAATTAAACATGTCAGTTGACTGTTTACCCAACATTCTCAATCAATACTTCAGCCTCTTCTTCCTCCAGGCAGTTGAAAACAATATCGTCAAAGACAAAATAAAATGTACAAAAATTATTAAATATATATTTTATTTCAGAAGTGTATGAAAAAAAATATAAAATATATTGCAATGTGCCCTCAAATAATATACCGTATAGGACATAATTTCAGCAAGTATTGGGGTCTGGATCTGAGGACAACATTCTCTGTAGGACCGGTCTAATGGCGGAGACCGGAATGTCACGAGGTCCTTGACAGAACACCTCCGCGGCAGACAGGGAAAGACAACTCTGTTTAACATCAGGCTGGGAGCTAATGATGTCCGAAAAAGTCAGGAAACTGCAAAAACCAGAACAACCAATATTAGACAATCTATGACATGTCGCAAAAATCCATATTTATAGTGAAAATACATAGTCACTTGATATTGAGAATCCTCTTGAAAATTCTCAATATTTTTGAACATATTTTTGAATACTGCATATGGAAGAGAATCATGAAACATGTGATATGTCAACTATAGAAGTAATGAGAGAACAAGTCAAGATTGCATAGTATTGAAGTGTTACCTTTGACAAGATGGCACAAGAGTGAAGATATCTTCAGCAAAATCTGATAGGACTTGATGCTGGAAATGCAAGAAGCAAAATTACAAATAGATAATAAATTAATAAAGACAATAACTGATCATAATATAAAAACATAGTAGTGTATGTGTAGCTGAGCAGGTCTGCGTTTCATGAAAGGGCTGAAAATTTACACTGGACGTACATCAGGATGTAAAGCGCGGAGTACAGCACATAGTCCATGCTTTACATTCTGATATATGTCCTGTGTAAATAATACTAAATATACACCCCTTTCATGAAATGTAGGCCAAGAGCGTATTGCAAGTGGTAGGTACCTGCGCAAGGGCGGACATGACGATGTACAGAAGACAGGCGCGAGTCTGGGAGTTCTCCGGCTGGTCGTGGACGAGGGCGAGGGCAGACTTCCAGTGACGCTGGTCCAGTAGGACTCTGATCGCTCGCTCCACGTTGTGCCGCTCTCCACTGTGGGAGGAAGAAAAACAGCATTAGTTCTCCCTCATTAGAGTCACTTTACCAAATGAGTTCCGGTCAGCGATAGAAACTTGCCTTTAAAACTTACTGGCCAGAATAATGATACAAATAACAAATGTTTACACACAAAAAAAACATGAATTTCTACTAGCCCTTAGGATACCTTTAGCGTGGGGAGAAATGGCCCAGGCCAGTGGGTCAATGTTAATTTCAAACACTGGTCCCAGTCAAAATAATTCTAGTGATTTTATGTATGCCTGACTTCAATACATATTTGACTGAAGCATTCATTATCCTCCACGTCGTACCTGGCTAGAATGAGCTTCACTGTAACATCAACAGCCGCCTCAACGTCCTGGGAAGTATCCGGCTCAGGGAGACAGATCAACGCCTTCTTGTAATACTGGAACTAACAAGAAACATCCCCACAATCAGAATATCACCTCATATAACACTGCTAATGTATTTTGCATTTATGACAAACTTGGACAAGTAAATAAGGTGGATAACTCTTCTGGGTGGGACTTAGATAGATGGATGGATGGATGGATGGATGGATAGATGGATGGATGGATGGATGGATGGATGGATGGATGGATGGAGACTGACAGATAGATAGAAATATTATATACTGTAAATCATGAAATTAATGCGAGCAGAATATTAATGCAATAAATGCGACCGCCGTAATGTCGCATTTGATTGCTGCACGTTAAAGGTAAGACTTGGAGGAAAACATGTATGGAGACATGTCCGTTCGCATTTCATTGGTATCGCATTTACTTCTAAAATCTAGAGGTCGCATTAAATTAGTGACGCATTAATTTCATGATTTACAGTATCTGTAATAAACTGTAAATTCTTTCACCAATAACTACTTACTGTTTGTTTTCTGCGGATGAACGCTGACACCCCGACAGCCTGTTCACTGACCTTCTGGGCGGCTTGTACAAACTGCATCTAGACACAACAGCAGAAACAATTAACTATCTGTACAGACATTGTATTCCAATAGTCCCTGGAAAGTGAATCTGCCAACTGTTTTAATTCTGGTCGAGCAGTTTTCTAGATTATTTCCCTGATATCGTTGTTCGTCAGCTCACAGTAGGAGGAAACCTGTAACACCTGTGGCACTGAGAATAGCAGTAAGCCTGTGAAGACTGGCTAGTATCCTGTCGTGATTCAAATAAATACAGTAGGACATAGAAATAAATATGTTAATTACCAGATGTTGAGGTTTCAGTTTAAACAGCAGTCGACAAGTATGTTCAAAGAGCATCAGAGAGCAGTCAGCAGCGCTCATGTTGCTCTCCATCCCTAGCAGCTTCTCCCATTGGTCAGTCTGGCCAGTGTCAAGGTCATCTGAAGAAAAGGTCAACGTCAACTGAAGAAAAGTCATGGTCATTTGAAGAAAACGATTTATAGAAACATACAGGAAAATTCAAGTTAATCAAAGTATTGATAAGAAAATATTTATGCCAACAAAGTCCACAAGAGTTTGAGTTTTGCTCCATTCTTTTAACTTTATTTTAGCAATTTTAAAAAGAAAATCAAGAACAACAATAATATTTTATCATTTATAATTTTCAACGACATTCATCAATCTAGAACATGGACAGTCATAAGAGACAGCAGACATATATATTGCCATAGATGTTATAGGTGCAGATTGTAAATCTTTACCGATGTCGTATTGGAGATCTCCTGTCAAGACGTGGAGCATTTCCTCCGGATACTTCTCACACATCCACAGAGTCTGCGATTGTTGGATGTCCAAGGGCAGAGAACTCTTGTTGACGAGAATTCCTCGGACCTCTGCCTCAACAGTCACAGATGTGGAACCCATGGAAATCTATAAATAGAATTGTAGTACAAGCACTTTAGAACTAGAATTATTAGGCAGGAGAATTTCTTTTTTTCAAAAACCTTTTTAACTATTCATAAATCCTTGCATTATTTATTTGAAATGCTAGTATTCTTTGCACTTACCTTGGATCTATCACAGACACTTCCAACGAGCTCCTCAAGGCGCCAGAATTCTTCCAAGTATGGGTCTGAAACATCAGTGTAATATGAGAGAGGAGGACATCACTGGCCTTCCTTGTAAATGGAAAGTACTATTCAGGTCAGAGGTCATGAAGTCAGTGGGAGGTCATAAGGGGAGGTAACTGTGGCTTGAATGCACCCCTGTTATGCTTATGGAATTGACAGAGTTCATGTTGTGAATAGAACACTACTAGGTATTCTAACATAGTAGCATGAAAGATCAAAGGGGCCGATGCGACTATGAGCTGGTAAAGTCAGTTGGCGAAATGGCAATGACATCATCATGTGCCATTACTTTTAACCACCTAATAATGTTTACAGCACTCACCCACTACCTGTGACAGTCTGGACTTGGGCTGTTTGGCATAATTCTCCTGCCATCCTTGCTGCAGATTGGATATTGTTTTCACAACAAGAGCAGACTGTTCAGCTTGTCTTTCCTGGAAAATAATACTACATTACTTCCCACTTATCCATATCTAATGGCATCAAACATGAATACACCATATTCCAAGTGTTTTTGAATTTAGAAATTACAACATTCTTGCTATACAAATCTGAATAGCTAGTAACAATAGCTAGTAACAATAGCTAGTAACAATATATAGTAACAATAGCTAGAAACAATAGCTAGTAACAATATAGTAACAATAGCTAGAAATAATAGCTAGTAACAGCTGGAACTGGGGCTCACTTCACTGAGGCAGGCCACTTGTAGACCGACTGTCTGGAATGGTGTCCGTGTCGGCGTCTGCAGAATGTCCCCACTGTCTGACTTCACCACCGACTTCTGCAACAACACCAACATCATTCTACGACATGTTCACTGCAGTTTCATATCAACATTTACCTTAGTTGGAGAAACTGAGAAATTCACAGCAGTTTGTCATTTTTATGTAATGTTGATGAAAACAAGTGTAATTTTTAAAAGAGGGCAAGGTAGCTACCATGAAACACCCACATTCACCCACAACTCTCTCACCTCGCTCCTGTCACACACAACACCCACACTCACTTCCAACTCTCTCCTCTCACTCCTGTCACGCACAGCCACACACAACACCCACACACAACACCACTCAGGGTGTGACACTCACCTGTAAGACATAGACATCCGAGGAGGTGTAAAATGCGATCATGACTGTGGGGATGTGAGACACGCTGACTCCAAGAATATCTGTCTTGTCCGGCGTGGTGATGTCTCGGAGTGGTAGACCAAGTTTGGTGCAATATAACCTGAAGAGGTCAAATCAAGCACTTGTATAAAGAAATACTTCCTCAGTTTTCAGTTGCCTCGGCATGGAGAGGGTTAAAGCAATGTATTATCAATTATCAGTGTAAATGTTTTGTCAGTGTTCAGTGTATGCAGGGTTAACTGGCCATGCTGAGAGAAAACATGTAGTTAATAACTAACATGAGCTATGACGAGTACTGACACGCCAAGGATGATATCGAGACACGCGGCAGGCTACAGTAGGACACCTACTTGAGGTGGTCGGCCACACAGACGCCGAGGACACCCTGTGTGAAGAACCAGTTGTCTGGGCAGAGCTGTACTTCTGGGAGGTGAGGAAATCTAGTTTCTGTACACGTAATAATATCAGCAGCATCTGGAAATAACACTGTACTATTATATCAGACCACGATGACCGTATTGTGAAGAAAACGTGGTGTACAACCTAGTCATAATATAGACTCCGATGTCCAACCTTCTACCACTGCGCTACATCCTGCCCCTACAATGGTATATTTTAATACGATGTTCCTACTTGCCAGTCATTAATATCAAAAGGCTATTGCAGTAACTAAAATGTTAACTGGTAAATGATAATGAATAAAAAAGCATTGGATAGATGTGATATTTCACAAAGTACATTGATGCGATACTTTAAAGGCATGTAACCCTAGCTACACAGGGGCTGTCGAGGTCCGACGTCCTGATGCTCACCGTCCTGTCTGTGATAGCGCCGGAACATTCCGTCCTCCTGCAGGACCACCAGACTGCCACTCTGAGGGTCGAACTGGACGTGCACCCCGCCTGTGTACCGGTCACCCTGGCGACAGACAGCAATATCGACTGACCATGACAAGTTAGTAACTGACCATGACAAGTTAGTAACTGACCATAACTAGTTAGTGACTGACCATGACAAGTTAGTAACTAACTGACAAGTTAATAACTGGCAATGATAAGTTGGTAACTGGTAATCACAAGTTAGTAACAGCAATAACAAGTTAATAACCGACCATGACGAGTTTGTAAATGACCATGACAAGTTAAAGTAAATGACCATGACTTAAGTTAGTAAATGACCATGACAATTTAATAACTGGCAATGATAAGTTAGTAACTGACCACAACAAGTTTATTTTATTTTCATGTAGAAATCTAACCTTTGTAATGGATGCTATGTTTTGAAGAAGAACGTTACGGAAGTCAACGGCCGGGAGGGGAGACAACTCTACTGAAATCGTCTCATCACCAATAAACAGTGTCACGTGGTTCTTGTCAAAGTTCAGGACGAGGATGACATGAACAGAGCCCGGACTGGATCTGAATTTACAAGTACGAGTATTACTAACTCAGCTCCAACATAATGAATAAAGTTGATTAAAGGGATAGTATCACACATGTCTCAAAATATAATACAGTGACTGTACACATATCACAAAATGTTCAGGACAATATCCTAACAGGTTTTTAAAATCTCGGACATTTGTGAAAATAATCAGGCATGGTCTCTA
>JAVCKZ010047829.1:0-18736 GCA_034780755.1 Lepetodrilus elevatus
ATTTCATCACCAACTGTCATGTCGATAAACTTTCGCGCGGACGTGATAGAAGACAACCCCTGCACTCACAGTCTAGCACGCTATTTCAAAACTCTCCCCCAGATGAAAAAATCTCACCACTAGTGACGCCCCCTATTAAAAAAACAAAAAAACAATAAAGACTATATGGGACTACTGATGTTCAATAAATATCACATTTTCAGGAAAGCGAAAAAAGTAAGAAGAAACTGTCGACCTCTATCACCACTACCTCGTCGGCTTTCAACAAGCAGAAAACCATTAAATCCTTGTTTGAGAATGTCCCATACATGCCCGGAGCCAGCGCCACAGAGAGGCTGGCAGCCTCCGCGCCCAACAAACAGAAGCTCTCGGACGTCAAGGGCTGCGACTGGATACAGGAGATCTCGCTGACCGTGCGCAAGATGAGGAAGACGAACATTCCCCGGGAGCGACCGCAGCGCACCGCCATGATCGAGCTCCAGAGCTTCCACGAGCGGCTACTGAAGCTGATCATATCGCCCAGCGAACTGGAACTGAGTGGCATAGGCTGTGAACATGCTCACAACGTGGCACTGGATGTGCTCATGTGGGTGGCTGCCATTCAGATGAACGATCCGATCAAGAGGTATGCTTTGGTAGCAACTTCAGTTTTATTGCCTGCTAAGCATGGGAAATGATAGTGTTGATCCTGAATGATAGTGTTGATCCTGAACATTCATGTTAGCATTTCTTAGCTGTACGTAATCCATTTCACAGCTTTAAATTTATTGAGCACAAATGTTCACATTTCAACAGCTATTTAAAGTTTGTTTTTGTCACTTTTATTTCCTCAGAAAATCCAGTCGGTGCTTGGTGGTGGTTGTGCAACAACACCTGAGGGACATCGTCAAGACTTGTCTAATAGACGGAACTAGGACCACGGCTCACAAGTGCTCGCGCTTCCTAGCATTGTTACTGGAGTAAGTCTTCGGAAAAGAAATTTAAAAAAATAAAATAAAAAAATTAAATATATAAAATTATATAGTTATGGTTCAAAATAATCTTGAAAATAATCTCACAATTAAAATGCAAAGGAAAGACAATACATCTGATTTTATTTCCACCCTGACAGGTACGTGAAGGTGTCGTCCGACCCCGACCTGGCCCCAGCCTTCAACTACCTGCTGCTCCAGGCCATGATCAGTTGTCTGCCCTTGCTTCCGTGCTCGGCTTCGGCGGGCGCCATGAAGTGGTTCTTCACCGTGCTGAACCACGTCAAGTGCATGGACATCAACGCGGTGGCCAAGACCTGCACCGACCTCCTGTGTGCCTTCGCCAAGCAATACCGAGAGCGGGCGATGCCACTGCACTCTCTGCTGAAGACTAGGTGAGATGACTGCTGGCGTAGACTTGTAGATATTTCTTATCTTTGAGCTTTGGTGTGTTTTGTTGAACACGGAACAAGAATTAGCTGCTGCACTTCAGTGATGGTTCGTTCTTTCGGTGCACAAAGGCAAATATGTAGCCTAGTATGGAAATCAGTGTGTTGTTCTGCAAACTCTAGGAACATTTGAATACAACTTTGTGTACCTATTTTTTAATCTTCAATGCACCTTTTCAGATACGGATTGTATGGTCACCCATTGGAGCCAGACCTCTTCGACCTGGAAAACCCTCAAAGTCTCAAGAACGCGGTGAAACCCAGTGCTTTCCAAATCGCCAAGGCGAATAACATCGGCACCCAATCAATGTGCGGTCCCACGGTCCAGACGCAGTTCGAGGCCGGCAAGCCGCAGGACGAGCCCGACCTGTACGAGATGGTGTGCATGAACTACTCCCAGGACAAGTCACCCAAGTCTCCCGCCGACCAGGCTCGCGGAAATGTCCTGGGCCTCCTGGAGGCCGAGCCTCTCCACTTCACGTGCCACGCCACCAGCGACGGCACGCGGGTGGAGCGGATGGACGCCAACAGCAACACGCCGCTGCAGTCGTCGGCCGCGCCCCTCGGGATGTCGGGGACGATAAACTTCGGCGAGAACCCGCCACCGGCCATCTACAGCCCCAGCTCGGCCATGGGCAGCATGGCAATGGCTTACTCCCTGAAGAAGCTGGCGCAGATGTACGCCAAGCAGCTGCACCCGCCCAGCTACCACCCCAGTTACAAGCAGCTGGAGCAGGCCATCACCGAGGCTATACACACGCCGGGGAAGAAGCCAGCCAACACCACGGAGCAGCTGCTGCCACCCACCCCCAAGTCCACGCCGTACATGATGACGCCCTCGGTCACGCCGCCCCCGGAGCCGGTGCTAGTGCAGGTGCTACCGTCGTCTAAGGTACGGTGCAGCCGTAATCAGTGATAGCAGTGAGCTGTTTGGATAACTGATTGTAACAAGGATAACATATTGTAGAAGCCTTTAAAAATATTGCCTTAAAATGGTTGAAAATACGGTTTGGAGAACTAATGGTTCGTAAAAGCATAATCCAACATGGTATTTGCAGCTATTAATCTTTGTTGGTAATCTTCCTACAACATAGGCGGTTATGAGTACCCTATGTACACACTTTCTACTTTTATAAGCTTTGATACAAGTGAAAGAATCTTGAAAGCTGCAGTAAACCAAATTCAAAATAAAATACAAAATGTTTTATTCATGTCTCGGGGTTTTTTCGCTTTAAATTAGTGCTTTCTTCTTTGGAAACAGATGGCAGAAGGTGAAAGTGAAAGTGATATGGCCAAGCAGCAGCAACAACAGCAGAACTCTCTACCTCCTGACATCCCTCTGTCGTCACTGGCCGTGGCACCTAACCAGCTGTCGTCGTCTCAGATACAGCAGCAGACACAGAAAGCTTCCTTCGCCTTCCCTCAGAACCAGGCGCTGCTACAGCCCCCTCCTCCGCAGGCTCTTGTCATAGAGCGGATGCACTCAGGTAGGCATGCTCTGCACAGTAGGCTGGGATATAGCGCAGTGGTAGAATGTTGGACTTCGGAGCCAAAGGTTCCAGGTTCAAACCCCGCCCCGGGGGCCCTGCATCAATGTTTGCAAAAGTTACATTTCTGACGCAATATTGATAGAGTCTGTAGAGTGGCAATGCAAATATCATCCTTGGTTTGTCAGTACCAGCCGGTGCTTGCAGGTTTACTGCAACATTCAGCGCTACAGATGTTGCAGGTTTCCTCTTGCCCTAATCTGACAAGTCGTGATATTAGTGAAATAATCTAGAAAGTGACTCAAAATCCCAATTAACTTTTTTTTCTCATCCCTGTATATATTCAAAATAAATCAGCTTGTATAGGTGACAAATTCTGCATAATGCCGTGCAACAATTCACTCATTTATTCACTCAAGTTTAATGGGCAGCAGGATCAGTGTTAAAAGAAAATATGTCGATCTGTCGCCTCCAGACCGAAAGATTTAACTGAAGGGAGCTTTTCTGACCGACATAGCATTATTACGCGAGTTGGTGAAGGACCAAGAGCTAATTCAAACTTTAACAGATATTTTGAGATAAAAGAGTATCCCAGGATTATATTATGCAACATTTTCAGGAGCTCGTCGCTTCGTGACGCTGGACTTTGGCAAGCCTATCCTGCTGACGGACGTGATAGTTCCGGCGTGCACGGACCTGGCCTCGCTGTCTATCGACGTGTGGATCCAGGGGGAGGAAGTAGACGGACAGAGACTTGTGGTGGCCTCTGACATCGGACTGCGCACACTGGTCATGAACAACATCATGCCGCCACCTATCTGCCGATATCTCAAGGTAGGGGGCGCAGTCAGAGACTTGGATTTCCGCTGTGACGTAAAACAATGATGCGTACACTCAGACAATTTTTTATTTGACTGCACATTGATGTTGTTCCTTTCTCTAGCTTTGTCATCGTCGCATATGGCTAAAATATTCCCACTGTGATGTGAAGCACTAATTCAATCAATTAATCTCTAGCATCTGTATTGGTTTTTAAAAAATGACTTAATTTAAAATACTGTAAATCACGAAAATTAATGCGTCACTAATTTAATGCGACCTCTAGATTTTCGCGGTAAACGTGACACCAATAAAATTTCCTGTCGTTACAGATCACCACAGTGGGTCGATACGGCGCCGGGACCACCCGCTCTCGAATCCCGATCGGCGCGTTCTACGGCCACTGCTACATCCTTCCGTGGGAATGGATTGAGTACGCGGAAGACCAGTCGGCGCCGTCGTGCAGCCACTCCGTCAGCCAGCTGGAGGTCCAGCAGGGACAGTCGCAGCTCCTCTCGCAGCTCGGCCTGTTCCTGTCCCTCCAGGAGGACCTGCACTGCCGCTACAGTCTGACCCGCACGCGGCTCGAGTCCCTCCTGGGCGCCGTGGACTGCGTGCAGTTCGCCACCTCCCACGTGGAGTACTACCTCAAGAAGAGCAAGCGCAACGACGAGGACAACGCCATCGTGCAGACCTACAACGACTGCCTCCAGCTGCAGCTGCAGCTCAACCTGGCCCAACGGGCCATCATCCGGCTGCAGCGGGCTCTCGGGGTCAAGGGTCGCGAGCACGAGGAGTGCGTCGGCGTGAGTGCGGTCGCGCTGATGAAGCAGACGTCCACGGACAAGTTCCGGGTGATGCTGGAGTGTCTGCTGGACACGCTGCTGAGTATGAGTACCTGCACTGCCACCATCCCCGACCCGCCCGTGTCCATGTACATGGCGCTGACGCCGCAGAACAGCGAGATGCTCTTCAAGAATCTGTGTCTGCTGGGGACGCGTCGGATCCAGGTCAGCACTGGACTGCTGCTGTCCAGGATCTGTGGGAGCCAGGCCTGGTGGGGGACCTTCCTCAGCAACATGCTGCAGGAGTTCTTCAACTCGGAGTACTCGCAGATATTCCCACAAGACAGGTGAGATTTTGTTCTTTTAGAACAAAATTTTATGTTAATCTTTTTTTTTAAATATATATTTTAATTTTAATTTTATTATCGTGTGGGTGAAAGAATCAGTCGGTGAAATTACGCTACAATACAATCAGTTTGTTTGGCTATATTAACAAATGTTCACTATGTATGTATGATACTTGAATTGGTAGTCACCGTAGAAATTGTATGTTCTAATGTTATACGTCATATTTGTTATACTGAACAATGGGAGGAATTTAGAAAAATGTTTAACTATTGAAAAAAGTAATTTAGATTTTCTTTGAGGTAATGTGAAGTTGAACGGTATGTGATTTAAATTTTTTTTAACCTTCTCCCTGCTGAATAACATCAAAGTGTTCTATTTCTGCATGCGATTGGGCAAGTTAACTCGCCTTCAGCTGGGAGAGGGTTAAATATGATAGTGTTTACGGTGATAGTCGTAATTGAACTGTTGAGCTTATGATTGATACTTTGTTTGCAGAGAGGACATTTATTGAGAAGTAAGACATTCAGCAGTGGACTATTTACTCTGTTAAACGATGCGTCTGTGTTTCAGAGTGTTCGTGTTGCTGAGTGCCTTGGGTCAGAAGTCGCTGAGTGGTCCCAGTTCCGTCAGCATCATGGACTCGCTGCTGGAGATGCTTGCCAGGGTGTTATCTCCCTTGACCGTCAGTTCTGGCGCGGAGGGTGGCGCACGGTCAGATCCCACAGGTACGCTGCTGATGACGTCTAGGCAATGTGTGACAGGGAGAATGTGTGACAGGTGGAAAGTGTGATAAGTAAAATGTGTGATAGTAGGCAGAGTGTGTGGTAGGTGGAGTGTGTGGTAGGATGTGTTATAGGCAGAATGTGTTATAGGTGGAATGTGTGACTAGTGAAATGTGTGATAAGTTGAATGTGTGATATGTGGAATGTGTGACAGGTAGAATGTGCAGAATTTGCTCTACTTCATTAATTTCATAACAGTTTTTAGAAATGTAATTCATTTTGTAACTAACATCAAATTCAAGGAATTTCTTATTGAATAATACTACACCAATTATAATATTATGAAATATTAATTTTTCGGATGAAATAATCATGTACACAATATTGAAAGGTCTATTTAATTTGTTTTCTGTCGTGTCACAGGCTGCCTGGACCTGTCTCTAGTTAGCTGGATCCTGCTTTTCCTGTGTCGGAATTTTGACAATTCTCTCAGCTTTGTCGTCACTACCGAAGAATCGGGAACCCTCTTCAAGAAAGAAACAGGTATCAAATAGATTTTTATTTTGCCAATCAACAACTGTTCAAATGATTTGATTTGGTTGTCATTTCCTATATCCTACTAAAAACCTTATTTTTCTTTCTCTAAACATTTTTGAATTGTATGGAAATACCTTCTTATTTCTTTTAACTACAGCTTGTTGCCCTGAGATTAAGAAACTGTTTTGAGTATGATTTAACCCTTTCCATGCTGGAGGCAACTGGAGATGTAAAAAAATAGCAGTGTTTGTGCTTAATCCAGCATAGAGGGGGGTTAACACTCAATTAAAAGTTTTGTTCACAAATCCTCATATGATATTTTGAACTTTAGTGTGATATCATACTCAGTTTTGTACTCTTTGGGCCTGGGTATCGTTTCTCGAAGCTGTCTTAGATACTACAACATAAGGACTCTCGTAGTGATCTCTAATACATGGGGATCATGTACTTACGACAGCGCTATGGTCTCGTAGTGGATATGAGTGCTTTGAGAAACACTAATTTGCTATGGAATTATCTGGAACCATTTTTGAAAATAACCTTCAATAACTGTGCCAGCTTTGAAGTTCATTTATTTTTTAATTTAAATGTATTTTTTATAATTATTTTAAATTATTTTATTTTCCTTTTTTTTACTCAAGCTTCGTGTTCGACAAATCGCTGGGGCTTCATCCAAGGCCAGGTGTCCAACAACCCGGCGCGCAGCAAGTCGCGGTCGGGCAAGCTGTACAGGCGCTCGCTCCAGAAGAGGATCCTGCACCACAAGCAGAGGCTGCACGACCTGGAGCTGGCCAAGAAGAAGTTTGTGGAGAGCCAGATGGAGAAGAGTGGCGGCTCCGGGATGATGGGCAAGGAGGCCCAGGCGCTGATGAAGCAGCAGGAACAGCAGTTCAAGAAGGAGCTCTCGCAGTACGCCTCCAAGGTAGGGTCCCGGTTTTACACAAGGCTGGCGGAAGTAGCACATTGGGGCTGTGTGGTTAATATTTACTCTGTGCCGGCTTTGAAGTTTATTTTATTATTAAATTTGTTAATTTCTTTTTATTTTAATTTTTTTTTTAAATTATATTCTTTTTGCATTTTTATTTTATTTTTTATTTTTTTAATTATGTTTTTAATTAATTTAATTTATTTAAAGGTTGATTCAGTTCATTTGTTTGAAGTGGCAAGATCATCTTTGCAAGAGGTCAATCTTTAAAGTGGCTCTAAAACCCAATGTAAAAAAAACAAACTTTTAAATAAATAAATGCAAGAGGTCAAAGGCCACTAGTTAATTGCATATTCTGATACAACAAGCTTTCCATGGAAAGTGTTATTTTTGTTTTTCAGATTTATTTTTGCTAATGTCTTCATTTCCTAATTGCTTCCAAAGATGATCTTGTCACTTTGATGTCAGTTGTGTTTGTTATTTTACTTTTACGTTTTTAGTTCCAAAGCATTGCATCTATATATTGCAGTAACCTAATTTGTATTTTAATGTCGAGTTCTTCGGAAATTAGGTGAAATATTCATGCAGTAATGTTATGCGTTAAGCAACAAGTCGATCAATCTTCAGAGTAAATAATGTATTGTAAATATTCTTTTAAAAATGTTATTTTCTCAAATTCCTACATGTATAATTCATTAAATTATTGGTGTTAAATTTTAAAGTGCACTTTTCAAAGTTATTTCTTTGGCGATTTCTTTTTGCTGGTAAGTGTGTAGCCGTAGTCCTATTTGTCGTTCTTGTCAAGAGCATCCCTTTATTGTATAATCTTGGCAAGATAAATAGTGCTTATTTTTATTTTCTGCTGCATACACATAGTGTAGATATCAAAATTAATTCATCTTTCTGACGTGTTCGATGATAGGATGCACTGTCTGTACAGGTGTCGTGATGGGTGAAATATTTCCGGTACGATGTAAAGCACTAATTTATTCATTCTGTAATGCAGTTATCATCCTTGGTCTATCAGTACCAGTACCAGTGCTTGCAGGTTTACTGCAACATTCAGTGCTACAAATGCTGCAGGTTTCCTCCTGCCCGAAACTGATATAAGTGAAAGAATCTTGAAAGTGGCTCTAAACCCAAATTTAAATTTAAAATTAATTCCATTAATTCTTATATTATTCAGTGTTTAGCTATAATAACAGCACTACTCGACTTTCTGCTTACTACATATTAATACATCGCACACACACTGCACTACTGCACAGTTTTCACTGAGTTATTTTGTCGCTTTGTTCACCCACCTGTTTGAATTCTTTACTAAACTCTAACCTTCTTTTGTTCCTTCTGCAGCATTTAAAAGACATAATTCACATCCGGCGAGCTGATGCCGCTATGTTGCAGAAGCTGCCTGGATGGCGCAGTGACGACGCGGGCGGGGCTCTGGGCGGAGCCGACGACGACCCCGACAGCACGCTGGTGCTGCCCCGGGACCGCTGTCTGTCCGTGGTGCACGGCCTCATGGCTCTGCTCCTCAGCATGGACTTCACGTGTCACGTCGACCTGTTCCTCGTCGCATGCAAGGTCAGTCCGACTCGTGCAACGATCGAAACTTAACTTTAAAACTTACTAGTCTAAATAGTGATTCAAATAATAAATGTTATGAATTTCTACTAGCCCTTAGGATAACTTTAGCATTGGGAGAAATGGCCCAAGGCCAGCGGGCTAGTGTGAATTTCTATCCCTGAGTCAGTTGTAACGATGTTGTCTGCTTTCTGCTGTCGGTGCTGCTCTAAGGCCCGTATCTAGACAATTGTTCATTTTGCAGCCGCATATAGGGGAATATTTTCTCTTCCATCCTCCGCTACAAAAAACACAATTGAAAATATGCATGTTTTCCCTCAGCGGACCATGTATTTCACAGATTTCTTGCCAATTCTTTTTTTTATATTTCTACATTTGAAGTATACACATAAAGGCTGATGTTTTGAAATATATATATATATAAAACAAAATATAACCATCAAAAATGATTTCACTAAAAGGTAAGTAAGATACGTTAAGTGTATTTCCAAAGGATTCAGGAACCATTTTTTCGATTTTAAGTCGACACTATCAGATAGGAATATTTGTAAATTAAATCCATAAGAAATCCATTGAGTTCTGAGTTCATAATAATCTTGAGTTCTGAGTTCATAATAAACTTGATTTCCAAGTTCATAATGGAGTTCAGAATTCATAATAAACTGTCGTCGCCTATGGGTGAAATATTCCCTATGCGACATAAAACATTCATTCATTCATTCATTCATTCATTCATTCATTCATTCATTCATTCATTCATTCATTCATTCATTCATTCATTCATAACAAACTTGTTTGTTTTTCTCTAACCTGTTGATCATCATGTCATGTCTCCTTAGAATGCTCCCGTGTTTTATCACCAGGTGTTTGCCAGGATATGCAACTGTACGCGCCCCGCCATTAGTCTGGCGGAGGCAATGACACAGGAACAGTTGGAGAATCTCATTCTGCTAGCGTCCAACCAGGAGTTCAACCACGGAAACATCACGTGGGGCGGGCCCTGGGCGAGTCACGCCATCACCTGCCTGCTGCAAGACGTCCTGGACGGTAAGTGGGAGTTGAAAGCCAAGCTTCCATTTAATCATTAACCCTCTCCCTGCTGGGTCGTCGCAGATTGGCGAAATATTCCCGCAGCGATGTTAAACTCCATGATCGCTCACTCTCCCTGCTTGATTAGGCACAGAAACGGCTCTTTAGGGCATATCTGGTTGTCTTCAGCATGGAGAGGGTTAATTGACTTTTGGTAGCACAATGGTGGAACTTTGGACTGGGTTCAAATCCTGTCACAGAAGTCTGATATCAATGTTTGTAAAACTTTCTGACACAATCATAATGGGGTGCTGTCGCTATAACGTGGCAATGCAGTTATCATCCATGGTCTATCAGTATCAGCCGGTGCTCGCAGGTTTACTATGGATGTTGCGGGTTTCCTCCATCCTCTAACACTGACAAGCTGTAAGTGAAAGAATTTTGAAAGCGGCTTTCAAACAATTAAGAATAACTAAAAATAATTTACTTCAATTGTTGTCCTTATAATGGCATGAAACCCCAATTTACTATGTATCTTACATAAAACAGCATTTTAAAAATAAGCAATGTATGTGAAGCAATTTTCCACATATTTACAGAGTATTTCAAGTTTTAGAGTTGTCTTCCACAACATGAGATCTTGTTTTCATCTACTTTATAAACTGTAGACCCACCTCTCAAATATTCATAGAAACCACCTCCGGTGATTTCAGCAGTTCGGGACAAGGGATTGATTATTTAATGTTTCGTCTCACGCAGGAGAGAAGTTGTATCCAGCCCTCGCCGTGTTTCCTGTCGCCCCCACCGACATGTCGGCAACTGTGACGGAGTCGGACGACAGTCTCGCTCAGAGTGCCAACCTCTCCACCTTTGACGAGGGCATCGGGGAGATGACAGGTACTCACGTGTTCTCTCACCTGTGCAGAACGGAATCGCTAAATCAAATTTCGATTTGAATTAACTTGATTTCAAAGTATTTTGTTGACGTAAAACGCAAATGGATTAGATGAAAGATAATTTTTGAAGAAAGCAGTGCTAAACTCAAATTAAAAATAATAAATAAAATAAAATAATAATAAAATAAAATTAGAAATGTTGAGATACGCTTTTCGATGTGTCTTCAATGTCAATTCCACGTTGGTTTTTTTATGTTCTCAGACGCGGAGAGCTCCCAGGTGGCGGAGGAGAACCTGGCCATAGACAAGGACTACTACATGATGGCGGACTTGCTTCTGGAGGAGGCGTGTTTCGATGACGACACCACGGACAAACTCCACGAGTACGTCACTGGCGAGTCGCTGAAAGCCGCCCCGGTCAAGGACGGACCCTTCAACCCGTTCTTCATCGGATCCGGCGGGGCCACCACACAGCTGTACAAACACTACATGAAGGCAGCCGATCAGCAAGCCATGTCCGTCAAGGAAATCCTCAAGTCGGCATCCGGCCCCATGAATCCGTAAGTGTTCGGAAAATATATCAGTCTGTGGGGGCTCAGACGCACGCATTAACTGAAGTACCGGGAGCTTTTTTGTCATTGTACCAGAGCTTTTCCGACCAGCATGATGTCCTAATTTCAGGATAACATCATGTATTTGTTTTAGTTGTTGAAGATGTAGGAGGTGGGGCTATTCTTGAAACAGTCTTATGATCATTTTAGCCTGGAATGTGCGCAACATTTTCATAGCCTTGAATGTTTAAAATTGTTGTATGATCGTAAGAAGGTTTTGAGAATAGGCTCCCAGGAGCTTTAAAAACTGCTGGTCCTAATGACATAATAATCTGATAAATCGTCAAAACTCCAATTAAATTTGTATTATTATTTTATCATTTTTTATTTTTTTAAATAATTGTCAAATGTTTGGTATATTCAGCACTTAACCTTTTGTGTGTGTGTGTGTTTTTTTGTTTTAAAAAAAAAAAGAATTTATTTTGCGCAATCGCTTTCCTTGGATTTAAGTTGCTGTATATTAATGTTTTGTGTCATTTTCTTGTAGTCCGAACATTCACGACACGAAGCAGAAGCTGAAGAACCTGAAGAGTAAGCTGTCGGACTACTTGAACACGGCCAAGTCCGGCAATGGAAGTCAAGGGTTGTCGTCCGCTCTGGACGCGCGTTTGGAACTCGGTCTCGAAACTCAAGCTGAACTCAGATTAAAGGTAATCGTCTTTTTCCCCAGAGAATCTAAAAAAATACATCACTAATGCTGCTTAGTGTTCAATTGTTTACTGCAATATTTAGTGCTATGTTGCAGGTTTCCTCCTGCCATAAACTGACCAGCTGTGATATTAGTGAAAGAATCTTAAAAGCGGCTCTAAACTCCAATTTAAAAAAAATATATATATATTTACTAAAATTGAAAAGAATATAAATTAATTTTAAAATTCACTTTGCTGATTATTTGTGTGTGTTACAGGTGATCCAGTCAGTGCAGATGGAGACGGTACACAACGCCTTCACCAGTAGTTTACCTCCTGCTCCCCCTTTACCTAAAATGAGTCAGCCCTTGAGCTCCTCATCCACAGACGATGAACTGTCGGAGGCCAGCATGCAAGCACAATCACGGGTAGGTGTCACTTTCCCGCCGCGACGTAAAACATTAATTCAATCAACAATCACTTTCAGTCAGGGTATCGTTTCACGAAGCTCTCATTTCCATAATTAGACCATAGCAAGCACTCATGTGAGTGCCCAACCGCCATGTATAGACGATTGCTACAAGAGTAGTAAACGAGAACTTCATGAAATTACATTAATTGTGCGTGCTATTTTCTTGAGTGACAATCTAGCCCCCTTTTAATCTGAGATAATATTATATAATTGTAATAAAGAAAATTGAATACAGAAATTATGCCTTTTAATGTAATTTAGAAATGATTGCATCTCGTGTAAACCCTAATTGTTACAGAATATTAGTTAGTTTTCTCTCATACAGGCCGTGAGTACTGCGACAAAAAAAAATTCAATCAATCTCTGCTGAGTTCCAAGAGGTGAAATATTCCCGCTGCGTTTAAAACCACTAATTCAATGAATCTCTCTCACAGCTGCTGAGTTCCAACGACATGCTGAGCCAGTGCTTCAACCACCTGTTCTCCCAGCTGTTGACCCGCCGCGTCAACCTGGACACGGTGCTGCAGCTGTGGCTGACGCTGAACGAGGACAACAGCCACGACGACAGTCCCGTGCAGTCCAGCTTCGACCCGTCGCGCATCCCGTCATTGTCGCTGTCCACGTCGTCGCTGGCACACCTTCTTGAGTCAGTGATACTGACGCCCAACCTGCCGGTGCGCAGCTGGGTGTTCATCTTCCAGACGCTGTGCCTCATCTCCAACCAGAGGACGCCGTCGCAGCACTTGGCCGGCACAGACATGTCCATGGTCAACGTGGTCCTCGGCGACGGGAACCTCGTCCCGCTGCTGATAAAATTCCTGTCTGGGATGTCCACCAGCGGCCCCACTGCAGGAAGCATATCCTACTCCCAGGTAACGGGGCCAGAAGGTTTTATGTTGTCAGTAAAATCTGCGATGTACTAACTTGGTTCGTTGGGTCCAGTCGGTGATTCTCACTGTTAGTGATGTAAAGCAATAATTGAATCACTCCAGTCTGTGTGCTGCAGGTTTAACCCTCTCCCTACTGGATTAGGTACATGCATTGTGTCTCCAGTTGCCTCTGGAATGGAGAGGGTTAATCCTGCAGTATACTCCCCAGGGAGTTGAGAAGGAAACTGAGAGCACACAGATCCAATGACTGGGGTAATAATGTATCACTTTGAACATGCTTTCAGGCATGGATTTGGCACAATATTATTAGTAGTAGTAACTATTTAGAGTAAGTTTCTACAGTTTACATATTTACACATTTTTGGTCTGTCAGGTTGGGCCGTCGGCAACGAAAGCATTCGACGAGTTCCTGAGGAGGCTGCAAATCAAGTCGGCCGAGAGCAGTACTCAGAATCTGAGAGAGCTGATGCTCAAACTAGTCTACACACTCACAGCAGAAAGGTAAGCACAAACATAGAAAGAAACACTCTGTATGCATCTATCTGACATTATTCTAAAATTCATCTTGACATTTACCTGTCAAATTTCTAGCCGACTTGCATCACTTGCGTCAGTATCTGGTGACCGGCACATTTCAGCTGGACGGAAGTGGTGTTGCAGGTTCTCTCCTGCCCTAAACTGACAAGCCGTGATACAAGTGAAACAAATCTTATAAGCGGCCCTAAACCCTGATTCTAGTTTTTTTTAATAAATACAAATTTAATTTCTCGTATTCTCAGAGGTGCTCTGTACAGCTGCCAGGGCCCACTGGACGCACAGTGCAAGTTCCTGGAGTTTGTGCTGGACATCCAGTACGGCCAGGTGGACACCACCAACGCCATCAGCGTCGTCCAGTCCATCAGCTCCCTGGTCCACCAGCACATCATCTGCCAGGAGCGTGTCACGTGTCGCAGCTCCTTCGAGAGCAACGTCAGCGCCCGATCCTGCTTCGGCGGGCTGTTCGCGGGACTGCTCCGCAGCGGGGACAGTCGGTCGGGACTGGGCGACGCCAGCAGGGACAGACTGATGTGCAGCCTCCTACGGCTGGTGAACGTCCTCATACAGGTGAACATTCCGCGGAGGAATTCCGCGGGGACCTCGAACGAGAGGCCGGTCCCGAGTCGGCAGACGCCCGTGCTGATGAGCGCGAGGATGTCCGACACGGACAAGCTGAACCGAGCCCTGGCCACGTCCACCCCTGTGGCCACGCCCGCAATGCCGATTCTCTCCGACGACGAGAAGGGACACCAGACCGACGAGCAGAAGACCGAGTCCGCGGCAGCCGCTGCCGCCAACGTAGAAGTCACACGGTCCGAGAGGCGACGACCCAGCGAAAGCAATAGCTACGTGGCCGAGATTATCCTCACGAATCAGTACATTATGCAAAACTTTCTACAGACTATGAGCTTCTGTAACAGCAACGCCATGGCCACGCTGTTGGGGAACGCCGGAGTTCAGAGCATACAGGACAGTCTTCCGGGTGGCGAGACGCTGTCCGTAGGGGACTGCGTGTATCAGATTCTTCTGTCCTTGGTGAACTGCAGTTCCAGCGTCAGACCTATGCTGCAGTCCATGTTCCAGTATTTGTCGGGGAGCGCGGTGGGCATGGGACACATGTCGCTGTGTCGACTGTCCGAGCCTCTCCTGTGGTTCACGCTTCACATTCTCAACACCAGTCAGAGTATACAACAATTCATGGAAATAGGTAAGTGGACAACTGAGAGAAAAAAGTAATAATAATTTTATAGAGTGAGTTTTGTTGGAGATATCTTACCAAATTAAGTATAAATTTCTCATGTTTTGTCTCCCAAGTGATATGTGAAAGAATCTTGAAAGCGGTCCTGAAACCCAATTAAAAAATTACAAACAAACAAAAATAACTATAAAAAAATAATTCATCTATGTAGTAATAATATTATTTTGCGTCTGGTTTTTGTGTTACAGGTGGAATTGAAGTAATATGCAGCAATCTAGTCAACTGTAACCGGAGATTGATCAGCACCAATGCTAGTCTCATCTCCACCATCATGCAGAACATGAACAACGGAAGGACGGGCGGATGTCTCGACAAAGCCAACTCCACGGACGCTGAAAGCACTGATGGTCTTCAGAACTTTGCCCCAATGGGTAAGTACGACAGATTTCAAGTCGTCAATTGTCACAGATGGATGAAATCGATCATCGGATATTGGTGAAATAAACAATAACTCGTTTGCTCAAATTTTCAAAAATATTTAAATTTTGTCTTTCAACCATACTTTAAAAAAAAAGAAATTGGGTCAGAAAGTTTTAGTTTTAGTTTATTGCTTCAGAAATATTTCACCTATTTGTGATGATATTTTGGTAGTGTGTTGGCATGATGTTGAAATCAGCAGTAAAGACGCTAAGCCTATGATTTATTATTAGACTATTTAGACAAGCCATGAAAGAATATAAAGCGGCTCAAAACCCCCAAATAAAAAAAATAATAATAAATAAAAAAATTGGATTAGTGTTACAAAATTTCTGAATTAACATAAGTAACACTACTTACTGCCCAGAAGTGAATTATGAACACATTTAAAGCCAGTTGCTCCACCGTCCTTCCAGGCACCGTGTCCTCCAGCAGTCCTACCGCCAGTCCCGCCGATGTCCTCATCCAGACGTCCCCGCCACACAGGAGGGCGCGCTCGGCGGCGTGGTCGTACCACTTCTACCCCGACGAGGCGTGGGTGGACCTCACCATACAGCTGCCGTTCGCTGTGCTGTTGAAGGAGGTGCACATACAGCCGCACGGCTCGTCTCTCGCCAGTAAGTGTCGTAGCCAGGAGACGGAGCCAATCGTCTCAACTTGTATTGATTTAGAGTCGGTACATTAAGAATTTGGAGTCTGAAGAACTATTGGTGTTCGCATATATTTTTAACGATCAGTGTGAAATTAATTTTTTTTATGAAATTATATTTGTATGGTTTTCACATTGTGTAATGCATTTGAGATAGTTTCTCAAAACGGAAAGTGTGAATTTTTTTTTAGGAATTATATGTGTATAGTTTGCACATTGTGTAACGCATTTGAGATAGTTTCTCAAAACGGAAAATAAATTACAGTAATAAAATAGCTAGAAAGTTGCAATTTGACCATACAGGGCATGTGCATTTTTTAAGGCGAATATATTATTTTTAATTAATTGCGGCGAAAATTAGTGTTTGACCACATTGGGGATGATTTATTTTAAAGTTATTTTCTAATATGAACATTATTGTACTTTCTGTACTTGATATGAGTCCTCTGAAAACATTATATAATAATAGTAATAACAAAAGTAATAATAATAATAGTCATAATAATAATAGTTATAATAATAATAATAATAATAGTCATAATAATAGTCATAATAATAATAATAGTCATAATAATAATAATAATAATAGTCATAATAATAGTCATAATAATAATAATAGTCATAATAATAATAGTAATAATAATAGTAATAAAGCACATTGATACTGCACCTATACCATGCCATCCACTTGCTCATGGCTATACATCAGAAAGATGAATAATTTACGAGATCTAGGCACGTATGACGATGGGCGACTGCGTCGTGTTTTCAGCATGTCCGTCATTCGTGTCGCTGGAGATCAGCCACGACAGCACGACCATCACGCCGATGTGCCCGCCGCTGATGACGTCCAGCCTGGCGGTCATCAAGCTGCAGCTGCAGAAGCCCGAGGTGACCACGTCCGTCACCATCCGCCTCCACAAGGCCCGCGACTCCATGACCATCGGGCTGTCGCAGATACTGCTGATGGGCTACGGCGCCTTCAGGGACGCAGACTCCAAGCACGGGTCATGTTTCTCGTCGGAGGACTCTGTGTCACATTCCAGGTAAGCGATGATAAATATTTTCGTAATATTTTTAAAAATAAAGTCTTGTAGTACCGTATTCCAGAATTTAATCCATCTCCCATATAGCATCGGCTGGAATTGGCTACTGCAATTCTATTGAAATACAATCTTGTAGTATTCTTCAATACAGCATACAGCTTCTGCATTTATTAAGTAATTGAAATACAATACCAAACTTCTCTATCTTGTATGATTCTCAACCCTGTCTCCCAAACAGCATCGGCTGGATACGGCTGCTACACCACTGTCTGACCACGTTCGAGGACATGGAGGACCGCGTCGCCGCCGCAGCAGCTGCCACGCCCAATCTCCTGACCACCTGCGCCTCACTGCTGGTGTCGCCGACCGCAGCCATCTACACGCCCAAGATCGAGGCCGTGCTGTTGAAGATCGGCCTCCACTCTCTGTCCATGGGTCTGGCACTGATTGACAACATCCTGAGGAACCCTCCTCTAACCAACGAAACTAGTAAGTTCTGGCGAGCCATTATATGAACATTTACTGCAACATTCAGTGCTATGGATGTTGCAGGTTTCCTCCTGCCCTAAACTGACAAGTCATGATATTAGTGAAAGAAGTGTGAAAGCCATGGAAGCCCTGAATCAATGTTCACGAAAGTTACCTTTCTGATGCGATATTGATTGGATGTGCTGTCTGAAGAATGGCAATACAGTTATCATCCTTGTTCTGTTAGTACCAGCCGTTACTCGCAGGTTTACTGCAACATTTATCGCTACGTATGTTGCCGGTTTCCTCCTGTCCTAAACTGACTAGCCGTGACATAAATGAAAGATTCTAGAAAGCGACTCTAAACCCCACTTAAATAGTAAATAAATAAAAATTATTATTAAATGTGTAATCATTGCATATCATTGAAAGATATCTAGACTTATCATTCTAGAGAATAGGACAGTGTTCAGTAATTATCTCCTTTATTGATATCTCAAAGATGCGTTTGAATGATGTTGAATATGCTTATTGATCGTATACTTAGTCGAGGTCTGCTTATTATTTTCAGGTGGCCAGCCGTACCTGGGTAAAGTGAGCGGCGTCGCCAGTGAATCCACCGTAGAACTGCTGTATCAGCTGGGAATGGTGCAAGACGCCGGAACTAAAGCCAGGTACGCCACATCCTGATCACAGACGCTGAATCTTCCTGTGATGAAATAGTGTATTGGTCCTGTATATGCATTGAGTTAGGCTCATCTCTAGAATAGTAATTTACACGATATAAGTGAAAGCAGTTCTAAAACTCAAATTTAAGAAGAAAGAAAAATGTAAATGGATATTTCCATTGTGATAGAAATTGTTTGTGGAACTTGAAGTATTTCTTTATGTTACAAATTAGATTTTGGTCACAATTAAACACAAAATCTTAATTGCAACATCCCACCAGTAGCAGCATCCTATCACATGATACCGTATTTGACGTATTAAACGCCCCGCTGCAATAAACGCCCCCTTAAACTATTATAAATAATAACAATATTTCATACCTAATAAATGCTGCCATTTGCATTTATTTTCAAGGGAGGTAATGCTGGAATTACCTCCCTTTGTGAATTTTGTTCTATAGATAGGGAGGTCGGAGTATTCCGCATTTTTGTATCACCCTATCCTGCACCATGTTAAATTTTTCGTTTGTATAATCCAT